>JAFBJS010001203.1:127690-164141 GCA_016785265.1 Paraplagusia blochii
AGATTGACAGATGAGGTCAGACAGGAGTCTCCATGGACAATGATGTTTGCAGATGATATTGTGATCTGCAGTGAGAGCAGGCAACAGCTAGAAGTGAACCTAGAGAGGTGGAGGTTTGCACTGGAGAGAAGAGGAATGAAGCTCAGTTGTAGCAAGACTGAGTACATGTGTGTGTATGAAACGAGGAACAGTGGAGTGGTGAAGTTACAAGATACTTGGGCTCAACTGTTCAGAGCAGTGGAGACTGTGGAAGAGAGGTGAAGAATAGAGTACAGGCAGGATGGAACAACTGGAGAAAGGTCTCTGGAGTGATCTGTGATAGAAGGGTGTCAGCTAAGGTGAAGGGAAAGGTTTACAGGACAGTTGTGAGACCAGCCATGATATATGGACTAGAGACACTAGGGATAGGTAGAAGACAAGAGGGGGAGCTGGAGGTGGCAGAGTTAAAGATGCTGAGATTCTCTTTGGGGGTGACAAGGATGGACAGGAACAGGAACAAGGTGATCAGGGGGACAACCCAAACAGGAAGGTTTAGAGAAAAAGCTAGAGAAGCCAGATTAAGATGGTTTGGACATGTTTAGAGGAGGGACAGTTGTTATATTGGGAGAAGAATGCTCGATATGGAGACGAAGAGACGAAGAGGGAGGACATGGAGGTGGTTGGAGTTGAGGATGCGGAGGACAGGGTGAGATGGAAATTGTTTACCCGCTGTGGCAACCCCTGAAAAATGGGATAAGCCAAAAGGAAAAGAATAACTAACTCATTCAGTGGTGTGATTAGATAAATAAATTGCTACTTTTTATATTTTACGATGTTATGAATATAGGTAGTGGAGCATTTTTTTTATTAGTGGAGGATCAATAATATATATTCATACCCCATCATAAGAATGCTTCAACACTCCATATGGGATTACATGATTAAGTTATGTGACAGCTTGTGTAACATCATAGTACAGACCCCACAGTGTTGACCCTAATTCATGACCCCACTGGGTTTTAAACACCAAGACTCCAATTAAAACCCAAATAGTTTAATTACATCAATATGACTTTCAACCGCATCAAGAGTAAAAGATCTGGCGATTTACAATCTTTATCTTCAGAGCATCATCAGCTGTAAATGAATAAATTAACTTGACCTAGTCATTCACAGATAGATGAATAGAGATAATTGGTAAGTAGTAGATAGATAGGGTGTGAGGGTGGGGCAGTGTTTAGCGCACAGCTGCAGCTGAGATAGCAGGTGAGTGGCGAGGCTGATGCTGCTCTGTGCACAGGTGTTCACACTTCCACTAATTGTTCCTCTCCTTTTATAAGTAGGAGCCGGGTTCACAGGAGGAGAGGAGGGATGGACAAACAAACCAACCAACCAAGAAACCATTTGAACTGAACTGAGCGAGTGATCAACGCTGTGTGTGTGGCTGACAGAACCATATCAGCTGGGCAACTGTTTAATTGCAGTAAATAAAACTCTGTTGAACTTTGAATCTGAGTGATCGGGGTTCAGACGTCATAGTTGTGGCATCAAATTAATACACCTCATAATAACATCAGTATGTCACCAGGACTTCACACATACAGACCCTTTCCAAAAAATTAGAATATCGTGGAATATCGTGGATCGTTTAATTTTCATAATTCCATTCAGAAAGTTAAACTTTCATATATTCATAGATTCATGGCCCATAATTTAATCAATTTCAGGTATTTATTTGTTTACTTTTTACATAATTTTGGCTTCCAGCTCATGAAACCCACAAAAACAGGATTTTAATAAATTAGAATACTGTGAAGAAATCATCAGGACATGAATGTTTTAAACTGAGTGTCACACACTAATCATCTACTAAACTCAAAGCACCTGCACAGGTTTCCCCAGGTGTTATTTAATTGCTTTGGTTTGGTTCAATTGTCTCAGTTCGGTTCAATATGGGGAAGACTGCAGACATGACAACTGCCCAGAAGACCATCATTGATACCCTCCATAGGATGGGTAAACCTCAAAAGTTTATAGCTAAGGAGGTTGGCTGTTCACAGAGTGCTGTGTCCAAGCATATCAATGGAAAGTCTAGTGGAAGGGAAAATTGTGGCAGGAGAAGATGCACTAGCAAAAGAGATGACCGTGGGCTTCAGCGGATTCTCAAACAGAGAAGATTCAAGAATCTGACAGAGAAAGAGTGGACTGAGGCAGGAGTCAGAGCTTCAAAAACCACCACATTCAGACGAATCCGGGAGATGGGCTACAGCTGTCGGGTTCATCGGGTCAAGCCACTTCTGAACCAGAGTCAATATAGGAAGCGGCTCAACTGAGCCAAGGAGAAGAAGGACTGGACTGTTGGCCAGTGGTCCAAGGTCCTCTTTTCCAATGAAAGCAAAGTGTGCCTTTCATTTGGGAATCAAGGTCCAAGGGTTTGGAGAAAGATGGGTGAGGAACAGAACCCAAGCTGCTTGAGGTCCAGTGTGAAATATCCACAGTCAGTCATGATTTGGGGTGCAATGTCCAGTGCAGGTGTTGGTAAACACTGCTTTCTTAAATCCAAGGTCACCGCAACAGTCTACCAGAATGTTTTGGAGGACTTCATGATTCCTTCTGCTGAGGATCTGTATGGGGATGCAGATTTCATCTTCCAGTAGGATTTCATCTTCCAGCAGGACCTGGCCCCTGCTCATACTGCCAGAAGCACCAAAACCTGGTTTGATGCTCATGCCATCACAGTGCTTGACTGGCCAGCCAACTCACCGGCCCAAAACCCCATTGAGAATATATGGGGTATTCTCAAGGGGAAAATGAGGGGCACCAGACCCAACAACAAAGAAGAGCTGACGGCAAGCATCAAAGAAATGTGGGCTTTCATAATTCCTATGCAATCCCACAGCCTGATTGCCTCAGTGCCACATCGCATCAAGGTAGTGATTAAGGCAAAGGGATCCCAATCAAGTATTGATGATTGATATATCATTTTGAAAGTACCATATTTGTATTTCTTTTTTTCTTTATTTTCTGCAAAAACTGAGAAATAAATGGTGATTTCTTCACAGTATTCTAATTTATTGAAATCCTGTTTTTGTGGGTTTCATGAGTTGGAAGCCAAAATTATGTAAAAAGTAAACATATAAATACCTGAAATTAATTACATTGTAGGCCATGAATCTATGAATATATGAAAGTTTAACTTTCTGAATGGAATTATGGAAATTAAACAACTTTTCCACGATATTCTAATTTTCTGGAAAGGGTCTGTGTATCACTCTAATTTCCAGAGCATTCAAAATAAATTATCGTTGGTATATTTAATATTTAACTGTGCCGCCGCTGGTCTAGTGGTTGATGATTTGTTTTGCCCCTACTAGGTTCTGAGGTTTAATTTCAGCCATTATAAATAATTCTATGAACCGGTACACTTGCTCACGGGGAATCAAAATGCAAAAGCACAAAGTGTATACATCATTACAGATGTCTTCTTCTTTACCGCGAGAAGTGGAAAGTCTCGCTTGCGCCTGTTCCTGCATTTTCCTCCTTCTAATTCACTGTGGGTCAACTGTCTGGACCTATTCCCACCTTCATCACATCAGTCTACCGTCCTCCAAATCCTAGTACCCAGTTCATTAAGGACTTTTCAGCTCTTCTCACTCACCTTTCCACCTTCTTACTTAACAATATTATAATGGGTGATTTCAACATCCATATGGACAATATAAACAACATTCTGACCAAATATTTTACATCCTGTCTGCACAGTTTACCAATGTTCCCACGACACTCTGGATTTAATCTGCTGCTCAGGCATTTCTCCCTTCAATATTCAAAATCCTCTTTTTGTCACCAAGCTCCCTGTCTCATCTCATCCCGGAACATTAAGGCCATCAACTTGGACTCTCTCTCTTCCAGTATTCACCCCCTCCTGGATACACACAATTTAACCCACCCTGAAGAACTGGTTACTCATTACAATTCTGGTCTACAACTCATTCTCAACTTTCTTGCACTCGAAACCAGGTCTGTCTCTTTCGTTTACTCCGTCCCCTGGTTTACCCCTGAACTTCGGCTCATGAAAGCCCAAGGTGGGTAACTAGAGCAACTCTTCAGAAAAACTGGACTCACAGCTCATAAGGTCATGTACAAAAATCAACTGCTACTGTACAAAGACTTAATTGCAGCCTTAGACACTATTTGTCATTCCGCACTCCTCAATCGACTCTCTTTCATTGTCATCACTAAGACTGCTCTAAACTGGTTCAATAAATACCTGTCAGACAGCACTCAGTATATCCATATCAAAACCTTTATATCTCATCTCTCCTCCGTTACCTCAGGTGTGACCTTTCCTCTTCATCAACCACCCAGCTCTACATTGCCAGTAATCCCACATCCCTCCCTTATTGCCTGCTTGACTGTAATAAAAATTCTGGTTAACTTCAAACCTACTCAAACTAAACAGCAACAAGACTGAGGTTCTCCTCATTGGTACCAAGTCAACACTGTCCAAAACCAACAGCTTGTCCGTAGTTATTGACAACAGCTCCATCTTCCCCTCATCACAAATCTGGGTGTCATCCTTGACAACACTCTTTCCAATCCCACATCAACACCCTGACCCATTCTGCCTATTTCCACCTAACAAACATCAACCGCCTCCGCCCCTCCCTCACTCCTCAAACCAGCGCAATCCTGGTCCACAGCCTTGTCACCTCTCATCTGGATTTCTGTAACTCCCTTCTCTTTGGCATTCCCCAAAAATCCTTACATAAACT
This sequence comes from Paraplagusia blochii, assembly GCA_016785265.1. NCBI lineage: Eukaryota > Metazoa > Chordata > Actinopteri > Pleuronectiformes > Cynoglossidae > Paraplagusia > Paraplagusia blochii. Next base: position 132,445 of record JAFBJS010001203.1, read on the forward strand.
CCAGTTGGTCCAGAACTCAGCTGCCCATATAATCACTAAAACCCCATACTCCCACCACATAACTCCTGTGATGTGGTGATCCTAACCCTAACTCTCTCACAATTTGAAAGTTATATAAAAACCCATTTGTTTAACACCGCATTTTTATTGTAATAATCTCTATTCCTTAATTTTCTATAGTCACCCTCTGTTGTTTTTCTGTTGTTATCGATTGTTTTTATACTATTCTACGTTTATGTTTCTGTGCTATGTACTGTGCAATGTCCTTGGGTGACAGAAAGGCGCCTAAAATAACATGTATTATTGTTATTAAAATGTATTACTACAATTGTCGATCCAGTCAAGCCTGTCATTCACATAAACGCCCAGGTACTTGTACGATTCAACCACTTCCACCTCTGAGCCCTGGATGGTGATGGGTTGCACTGGTGTCCTCTTCTTTCTGAAGTCAATAACCAGTTCCTTGGTCTTATTGATATTCTATTGAATTCAATCAATATTGTATTGAAATCAATCAACAAAAAAAATGTAGTTGTAGTCTTGGACTTGAAACAGTAAACCCTGAATGGAGTATAAATCGGCCCTCCAAAACAGGAAAGACATCTGGTTGAAGCCTTGTCCTTGGCACATGTCAAATTTATGCCCACATAAAAAGGTAAATACCCTACAAGGCTACAGATTGTCCTTTCTATTATAGGTTTATGGAAGATGTAATTCATACAGACATCATCCGCCAGTGAGCCTTAACAGAAAATGTACCTTCTGAAAATGAAGATTAGCCTACAAAATATTCAATTCTATAGAACACTGGATAAGATGATGGAAAATTATATGCTAGTGCTATCTGGTCCAAGAAGAGCTTTCTTTTATCACTACATGCTCCATGCATAAAGGAAAACATTGTGGTTTGTTGGGGATGGTCCAAGAGATTAGAACTGTCAATGAATGTGTGCGTCATACCTGTAAATCGACGAGTCAGCAATAAGTTTGCTGCAATAATTCTTTTGTGTGTGTAAATCAGGCATACTGGAAAGGTCCATTGAGACATTTTTTAAAAAGTCAAACATCCAGAGACAAAAGGATGATGCAGTGTCTCAAATATATACACAATATTTTCCCATAAATGAAAACCGCATAATACTGAATTCAAAATGAAAAGTCCTTTTATAGAAACTAAGAACGGTTATACCACATTGATTCCAATTTAGGCATAATTGCACTTACAGTGGCATTTTTTTTTTTAACTGCTGTTAACAGGCTGCCCCTGACAAGTGCTAAGCTTGTGGATACTCTGGGAATCAAAGCCAGGACTCCCTGCTCTCTCTGTTTTAAGGGGATATGATAGTGGCTACACTGTGGAACCAACAATATCTACCAAAATAGATATAAAATAAAATTTAATTGATGCAGGTGACAGTGGTGGCCTAGCTGTTAAGGAAGCTAACTTGGGCCTTCAAGGCTTCAGGTTCTAGTTCAACAGCTGTCGTCTTGCTACTGAGGTGCTGTGAGCATAGCACCATTCCAAACTATATAACTTACAGTGGGCTCACAATCCATAGGAAGCCTCACAGTATGGTGCAGTGTGATTTGTGTTGTTGTAGAGACTGCTGCACCTGAGACTCGAAAAGGGGAACACCAACTCAGGATCTTGGCATGGAAACTTGGAACGTGCCTCTTCGCCAAATCTAGACTGTGACATTGTAGCTGACAGATTGTTGTTATAGTTTGTGGAAAAAGTTCAATATAGGTTTTACTTAGAGAAAAGACCTGTCCTATGATATTATACGGTTTCGATTAATAGGTGAAGAAGAACTTACTGAAACACACGTGTCTCTTCATAGCTTTTCAACAATCACAGCGGGATAAAAGTTATGTTTTCGCAGGATGTCTGAGCAGGTTGCTATGAAAACATGGCTTGCAACTGCATTCTCTACATTTGTATTATTAAAGTAGATTTTGACACTTCAGATATCTGACATGTTAAATCAATAAAATTTTTTTTAGAGGTTTATGATGTTGTGTGTGTGAGACTTTATTTTCCTACAAGGCAAAAAGACCCACCCAGGTCTCTTTCTGAATGGCTCAGCCTGAAATATTAACCTATGTATATTAACCAATCAACACTCCTTTTCAACGCATGGGTTCAGTTAGTGTGCACGGCCATCTTTCACTCATGACTGACAGGCAGCAGACAGGCTCTGCTGCAACACAGTCCTTTCTCCGTGGCTGCGAAAAATTGTCCATTTGGACCACAGATAGTAACAATTAACGATCCCCTTAACACCACAGTAACAATAACTGTGTTATTGTGGTGTGTGCTGCTGTACCGCATCACATGTGTGAGACTGTTTATTTCCCTGTAAGGCAAGAAGCCCCGCCCAGGTCTCTTTCTGATTGGCTTAGCATGAAATGTCAACCAATCATCGCTCTTTTTCAACGCAATGATTCATTTAGTCCACGGCTGTCTTTCACCCATGACTTTAGGAGTTACTACACACACTGACAGGCAGCAGACAGACTCTGCTGCCAAACAGTCTTCACGCCTGGGAAGGGAGAAACTGTCAATTTGGACCACGGCTGTAGTAAGCAGTAGTACTTCACCTGGGTTAGATCGAACCCTAAGGGTTCGATGAGTTGGTCTCAGGGGTGCGGTGCCATTCTTCTTCTTCACGCTTCTGCCACTCAGGTCAAGACTCAGCAGAGATCCTGACATTCTAACTCACCCTACTGAAGTAGGGTTCGGTAGCTCCAACAAGGTTAAAAACCACTGGTATAGAGTAACGAGCCCTTTTACACAAAAGTAACAATAATGGCGGTACTGAATGGGATCACACCTTTGTCCAGTGGTGAAGGGAGTGGTCTAGAGTAGTATAACTACTAGAGTAACTACTAGAGTTTCCTCTAGTAGTATAACTACTAGAGTTGCCTCCAACAACCAGAAACTGATGAAGTTCCTCAGTTGAAGAATGAAACTTCTTTCAACTCCAAGAAGAAGTCCAGTTGCTTACAACTAAACCCTTTTCGTTACGTTAATAGTTACAGAGAAAAGTAGTTTCGTTGCGTAACAGGGTTAGAACTAATGCATTAGTCCCAACACTGGTTCTGAGAAGGGATGTCCGATATATCGGTCCTCCAATAAATATCGGGCCGATATGAGCATGGTTTTTAATATTGGAACATAAAGGTATCGGGTTTTCGACCAATAATAAAAGTCTGATGCTGCAAAGCTACAGTCTCTGCAAATATGCTGGACTTCCTCATGGGGCACTGAGTCAACACTACTGTCTCTTTGACGAGCATGTGATTATTGATGTCATTTAAAGGGACAGCTACAATAAGCGATGCTACAGTTAATGTCCGTGGTCTGGAGTTTTTTGTGGATACAATACTGTAATTCTTCATGACTGCAAGGGGCTGGTCACGTGAGGGGGGGTAAGATTTTAACACTTTATCACGAGGCGTTTTTATGCAGCGAAGTAAAGACAACAATGGACTCAGTGAAATGACAACACACTCTGTCTCTCTCTCAGAGACTCAAGAGTTAAATATGGTAAAGAATTGAGAAGAGCAAAAGAAATCAGACAAACTTCACATCGTCCTGAAGAACCAGCTGCTCTCTCCCGTTCAAGACGCTGTTCTCACTAAACGTGGAGTTTCTATAGCGGGGCTATTTTATAGCTATTTGGATTCGAAATAAGTATTTCTCAGACATTTGCCAATGTAACGCTGTTCGGTGTTGTCTCTTATGTCATCAAGGAGAAGAATTGTTTACATTGAAATGTTTTTTTTTTTTCTCTCTCTCAATAAAGAGGGCTTTATACTCTTATACTGCAGCTGTTTCTGTCTGTGCCCATTTATATTGCCTATTGTTGTGAATGAGCCTGGTTTATAATTTTAATCAATGTTTTTGGAAAGTCATTCTGTCCAACACTAGATATTTCTTGGTTACATTAAATGCTGCACAAAGAATCATAGGATTGTTTTAGACAAAACGGTAAAAAATAAACATGTTGTTTTTCTATAACTTATGGTGTAGTGTGTTTATTAAAGTGGTGGCCTGTCAGGGCCAGCAAAGCATTCTTGGCTGGCCTAAACATACTCAGAAAAACACATTTATTCATAATTACTTTTTTTAACAAATTTTTTATCATTTATTACCATCAGGAAAAAAATGTTCCTGTATTTTAAAAGTTGGATATAAACCTTTTTCCAGTCATAGTTTAGCTATCTAGTGTTGTCAGGTTCCATGAAATCTGCTATGGCCTTCAGAATCAAGAGTGAAGGCTGTGTCTGCTGTGAGTGAATGGGCACTGTCAGTTCAGTTCACAGCGCTCAGCGCCATTTAACACGCTTGATTGGGACCTAGGACCTTCCTTCATACCTACCTCAAAGGCAACACGTATCTGCCCTGTGATTGGATAAGATTGAATCTGAACTAGGAGGTTTGCTAGCTAAAGACAGATTGTGGATTGTGTCCTATTTTTGGGTAAACAAGAAGTTTGATTGATGAAAGCTCCCAATCCTTAAATAGAGGTAGCTATGTGGAACTTCTTTCTTTCCTTACTGAATACAACCCAGACTGGCAGTACCACTTGTCCACTAACAGGGTGTTTACTGGGACACCAAGGAAAATTCAAATCAACCTAATTTATGCTATTGCTGAAGTGATATGAGACGAGATAAAAGCAGAGGTCAAAGGTGTACCTTTGTTGCTGTGATGGATGATGAAACCACAGATGTGGGGAACATGGCACAGCTGACATTGGTCCTACGTTATGTGACGCTTGTTGGTGTCCAGGAGCATTCTGTGGCTGTAACCAGTGGCAGACAAGTTGATGACCTTTCAAATCTTATTTTTAGTTTTCTTGAAAAATATAAATGTTCTCTGGACAAAGTTGTGGCACGGTGATATGATGGCGCAGTGGTGATGCCATCTGGACTAAACGTAGTGCAAAGTAAAGTGAAGGAGAAGGTACCCGTGGTCCTATTCATTCACTGTTCTGCACATCGCCTAAAATGGGTGTTAACTCAAGGAGCCTCAAAACTTTAAGAGTGCAATGTTTTTTTTCCAATCTAAATGGGCTTGCTGCAATCTCTAGATCTCCGAAGCGCACGCAGCTCTTGATTGAAATGAAATAGCGCCAACACTATGACAATATGTGTCTCGCCTGGTGAATGCACCCCTGCAAAGGACGTGGTGCAATGCCAAAAGATCGTCAACTACTTGGCGACCTGCACAGTTAAATACTACAAATAAATATTATTATTATTAGGGGTTGCTTGATGAACCTTTATTAAGGCTGATATTATGTGCTGTGTGAATTCTCAAGTCCTAGTGTCACACTGATGTTATTATGGCATATTAATTTGACGTCACACAACTATGACGTCATTGAAGGCGTCAGTATTGCGGACGGCAAAGGGTCTTGCGCTCCGTCCGTGTTACTGTATGACAACAAATAGACGCACGTCACTTTTTTTCCACCCCAATTTTTCCCGGGTGCCGTCTTCACATTTCCCGATTCCCAGGAAATGGTTCTGATTTCCCAGAAATCCGTTTCCTGGGATTAAACCCTAGTGTTCATGTTGTACACAGTTATTTATAGAATGCCTTTAGTCTGGTATCACACTAATTCAAGTAGATTTAGCTGCCTATACCGGTATCTGTTCATATCAGTGTCGGTTAATATCGGCATCGGAAATGAAGTGTTTGGGCAATAATGGTTAATATTGGTAATGGTAAATGTTATGATTTTTTTTCTTTCATTTTTTATGAAATGTTTCAAGGATTCGTTATCATAACTGATCTGAAAGGATCTGAATGGAATATTTATCTTAAAAAAATACATATTGTAATATACATATTAATATACTTGTATGTATATATTAATATACTCTACGTGTGCATATGCATGTAAGTCTATATAACTACGTTGAAGTTATGTCTTTTACTCCTTTTTTAGGTTTTGTTTCTTCCACTTTCTTTCACACTACCCACGATCAAGTAAACAAGCTTGAGGGGTTGTGTCCAAACCCATGGACATGTTTTTACGTCTGACCCAAGCTCTGTCTCATCTCATTTTGTTTATAAACCTCTTAGGAAATTGCCATGCTGTTGCAGCTCTCACCAAGACATACCAACTATAAAAAATCTGTTAAATGTAAATTGCACCCCACTCAGTCTGTAATACCATCTGCATCCCAAGCAGGGCTGTGCTCTCAGCCACTAAAAAAGACCTTTTGATTGGCTCTTCAGGAGGCAGGGGGTTCTCACCAGCCCAAGGCCCCAAAACACAAATTTTTTACTTTTACTTAAGGCTGTTTTCCTGTTTGACGATACCTTCATGCAGTTCACTGATCAATAAACTGCGTGAAACAAAAATAGCATGTTATGTGTACCGTATCTTTATTAGTGAATATGATCCCAATCTTTGTTGTTATTATGTAACAACATCAGTTTTCTTTTTCAATTTTAATATATATTGTAAAATCCCTTGTTGGTGCAAACGACACAATAAAGGGATGTTTGTTAATGAAAAATGTTGTGGAAGAAACCAAAGCAAAGTCTTTACATTTGCTGTTAATCAAATAAGTGTTAGAAAGACTGTTAGGAGCAATAAAAATGAAGAACAATTTTAACAAAGCTGACTTAAGCTAGCCAAAGATATATCATGTCTACTAAGAAAAAGAAGTAATCTGAAGTTCATCAACCATTCATTAACAATGAAATGAGCAAGAACAATTTTAACAGTGGCAGTGGTGGCCTAGTGGGTGGCAGTGGTGGCCTAGTGGGTGGCAGTGGTGGCCCAGTGGTTAAGGAAGCGGACTTGGGTCCGCAAGGTCCCCGGTTCGACCAGCTGCCAGGTTCCCACTGAGGTGCTCTGAGCATAGCACCGTCCCAACCCATATCACTTCGTGTGGGCTCACCACCCACAGGAAGGCTCACAATATGGTGCAATGTGATTTGGGTGGCGCCAGCTGCCCCTGCGCCCTGGCAACGGACAAGCAGAAGAAGATGAATGAATGAATTTTAACAATGCTGACTAAAGCTAGCTAAGATATATCGTGTCAACTAAGAAAAAAAAAATGATCAAAAGTTTAAGTTAAAAATCATTAACAATGAAAAAAACAAGTGAAGTTTGGAAAAACAGCTCTAAATTTAGCACACAATAGTTCATTTAAAATAATCGCTGAAATTAGCAAAAACAACTGTCCATCAGTGGACCGATAATAATGATAATATCGGTCAACCAATACTATATTATTACCAATATTGGCCCAGTATCAGAAAAATTATTAATATTGGCTTGAATCAGTATCTTTTTTTTCCACCGATATTCAAAATCAGATGCTACCCAGGCTTGAATCAGTATCTTTTTGTTCCACCGATATTCAAAATCAGATGCTACCCAGCTGCTGTCTCAGCAAATTTGCTGGACGCCCTCATGGGGTCCAAGCCATGCTCTGTCATGTCTAATTGTATTTGTTAGTTTCTTGATCATTTGCCAGCAAACTGCCATTTGGGGCATGTCAACGAAAATAGAAATCATAGGGCTGTTGGCTTTGACTGAAGCTGTTTTAATCTTTGTGTCTTTGTATTTGCCTATAGTGCAAAAGCTTTATAATAAATCAATTAATCACAGATAAAAATATAAGTGTCATGCTTCGAGCTGAAACTTGGCCTAAGGAGGAAGGAGCAGCAACTTTAAAAGACTGCCCCCCAACTACAACTTCTTCCATGCCACAAGGCAAAGCAAGATATCATATTCGCGCACAAATTAGTCTGTACCGAGGCTAAACTAAGCACCTTTTCATCCTTCGAATATGTAGCCATAAAACTGATTACCGACCATAAATTAATCATTATTTCAATATACCGTTCGCCAAAAATCTGTCCAACCTTTCTATTGGACTTTTCCACTCTCCTGTCTGAAATAGTCACAAACTATGATATAGTTATTATAGCAGGAGATTTCAATTTCCATGTTAATAAAATAGGTGACGTGAACACCAAAGAGCTATTAAGCACCTTAGACGGGTTTGGACTGGCTCAACACGTGGCCACTCACCGTCTAGGTAACACCCTGGACTTACTCATACAACATAAGGTTCCGCAATAAAAAATGTATCAATATCAGATATTTCCGTCTCTGACAACTTCTGTGATCAATTCCAATTCCCCCTTACTGCCTTAACACACTGTAACCGATATCAAATTCACACTTGTCTCCTCGACACCTCTGCTGAACTCCAAATTACAAACAGTTAAACTCTTGCGACCTCCTAAACGGCTTCAATATTTCTCCACTATTAATCAGCTACTTAAACCCGACCCCGTAATCAACACACCCAATATAGCATCAGACGCTTCCAGACACCATTATTGTAGGACATAAACTTGGTTCTTGGACGCAGTTTAGTGACGTCACAGACAGACTCTCGTGGGGAGACTGCCGTGTGATTGGCTGCAAATGAGTGAAACTTTTGATTGGCTGGTGACAGAGTGACGTAGCAAAATTACGCTCACAAATCTGGTCGGAGTAAAATGAGTCTCAAAAATACAAATTAGCGTGCGCGTAGTTTCACAAAGTAAAAGCACGATTTGCGTGCGCGTACCACAATTCACAAACGTATTTGGAAGAATTCACAATATTGACGTGTGAAGCGTTGTTTGTGTGCGCTTCTCAGAATACGCACACGGATCCGTGTTTACGCACACGGATCTTTTTGAGACTATTCTGGCTCCATTGCTTCCTGTTCACTGCGGTGATGGGTTGAATGCAGAGGCATAATTTCCCAAAAGGATACTCCCTAGGGATTCATATAGTTCTGATTTTATTATTATTATTTATTTATTAAAACCCACCTCTATAACATTGCCTACGCATATCTCCACTAGCCCTGGCAGAGGGCTCCAATGGTAGCCGTTGAATCTGCCTGAGGTTTCTTCCTACAAGGGAGTTTTTCCTCACCCACGTTGCCCACAAGGGACACCCATGCATTATGGCTTCACTACACATTTTGACTTTTGCTGTAATTAATGCTGTAATTACTTAATTTGCCGTAAATGTTCTCTGTACAAGCACATTGAGCTACATGCTTGTATGAAATGTGCTCTATAAATAAATAAACTTAAACTCAGTGAGAGCTGAATGAGTCCAGTTAATAATGTTAGTGATTGTTTTTGGCTAGCTATTCTGTCCAACACTAGACATTAATAATAATAACAATAATAATGCATCAGTTTTATATAGCGCTTTTCATGTTACTCAAAGACGCTTCACATAATAAGTTGCACACACACCCATACATACATACATACATACTAAGACATTGGGAGTTGGCGGGGAGGTCAATTATGATATGCAGTATTAAACAAATGAGTCTTTAGACGGCTTTTGAAGGAGGATAGACTGTCCGAGTTGCGGATGGCCAAGGGTAGGGAATTCCAGAGGATGGGGGCCGCAATGGTGAAGGCTCTGTCTTCAATTTTTTTGTATTTGGATTTAATGGTGGGTTTGAGGAGGTTGGCGTCGGCAGAACGTAGTCGTCGTGTAGGGGCATGGCAGTGGAGGAGTTCAGACAGGTAAGGGGGTGCAAGGTTGTTTCGGGCCTTGAAGGTTAAAAGCAGGATCTTGAAGTGTATTCTTTGTTTGATGGGGAGCCAGTGAAGTTTTCGGAGTACTGGCGTGATGTGTTCTCTCGAGGGGGAGTGGGTGAGCAGCCGGGTAGCAGAGTTTTGGATGTATTGTAGTTTCTGAAGAGCAGTGGAGGGGAGGCCATACAGGATACTGTTGCAGTTGTTGAGTCTGGAGGTGATGAATGCATGTATTAATGTCTCTGCTGCTGGGGTGGAGAGAGCAGATCGTATGCGTGCTATATTGCGTAGATGGAAGAAGGATGTTTTAGTGACATGGTTAATGTGGGATATGAATGACAGTGCAGGGTCCATGTAAATTCCAAGGTTTTTGATGAGAGTGGAGGGAGTGGCCATCGATGCAGAGTGAGAAATTTTGACACTTGGGGAGAATGGATTTTGGGCCAAAGATAATGAATTCAGTTTTATTGCTGTTTAGTTTGAGGAAATTGTGGTTCATCCAAGTTTTAAGGTCGGTGAGGCAATGGGTGAGAGTGGAGTGCCGTCCTGGCAGGGGACATGGTTTTGGTAGAAAGAGATGTAAAACTGTGTATCATCAGCATAGCAGTGGAATTTAAGGCCATGGCGGCGTATGATGTGACCAAGCAGAAGTATAAACAGGGTGAAGAGAATGGGGCCCAGGACTGAACCTTGAGGAACTCCGTGTGCAACAGTGGTGATGTGGGATTTATGTTGGTTGATGCTAATGTGGTAGTATCTATCGGATAGGTAAGACTTGAACCAGGAGAGGGCGGTGTTGGTGATGCCAATTGTTTCTAAACGGTTGAGGAGGATGGAGTGATTTACAGTATCAAAAGCAGCACTGAGGTCAAGGAGAAGGAGAATGGTGAGGGAGCCGGAGTCAGCAGAAAAAAGAAGATTATTTGTGATTTTGATGAGAGCCGTTTCGGTGCTGTGGTGTGTGCGAAACCCAGATTGGAATGTTTCATAGAGGTTATTTGAGAGGAGGTGGGTCTTAAGTTGAGTTGCGATGGCTCTTTCCAGAAGTTTTGTCAGGAATGGGAGGTTGGAGATGGGTCTGTAATTATATAGATCGTCAGGGTTGAGGCCAGGTTTTTTAAGGAAAGGAGTGATGGCTGCAAGTTTTAGAGATGGAGGTACTGTGCCCGAGATTAGGGTTAGGGGTTATGGGCGAGAAATCTGATAACTGTTGGTCAGAGGATGAGAAAAGTGTGGGTTCTGGTGATGGGGTAGTGGTAGTGGAGGATGCTAGCTGGTTGTAGATGGTTTCTATTTTCGAATTAAAAATGACATGAGGTCATTACATTTCTCTGGGGTGAATGAGGCTGAAATATTTTCATGGGGTTGGAGAAGTTTGTTAATGGTGGAGAACAGGGAGCGTGGGTTTGAGGAACCAGAATGGATGATGCCAGAAAGGTAAGTAGTGCGTGCTTTGTTGGGAGCTGATTTATAGAGTTGCATTTGGTCTCTGTAAGTGTGGAGATGAACTGTAAGGCCAGTTTTTCTGTGGAGAGGTTCCAGTTGTCTAAGCTGTTTCTTGTGTTTGTGGAGTTCCGGAGTGAACCATGGTGCAGAATGGGAAAAGTTGACTGTTTTTGTCCTCAGAGGTGCCATTATGTTTAGGGAGGTAGACAGAGTGTTGTTGTAGATGTTGATGAGCTCTGAGGGGGTTGGACTTTCATGGGGGGCAAGGCAGGAAAGGGAGTCTGATATGCAGGTGCACAGAGTGGCTGGACAAATGGATTTGATGTTACAAAATGTGATTCTGCGGTTCTGTTTTGGTTTGGGGGTAGGTATATCAATGTGAAATATGATGGCTAGGTGATCTGAAATGGAGAGGTCAAGGCTGGAAATGTTGTGGATGTGAAGGCCAGTGGAGCAGACCAGATCTAGGATGTGTCCTCGGTTGTGAGTGGGAAAGGTGATGTGTTGGGTGAAACTGGAACAGTTGAGCAGGTCAAGGAGGTCCAAAGCATTTTTACAGTCAGGGGAGTCTATGTGGAGATTGAAGTCACCAAGGGGCAAAAGAGATGATATCGAAAAAAGTGTGGTGATGAATTCGGAGAGGTCAGATAGAAAGGATGGGTTTGGTTTGGGGGGGGGGTGGCAGATGATGGCTGTGATGATAGGTTTAGGCCCAGGGAATTTAAAAGCCAAATGTTCAAAAGATATGGCAGAGGGGAGTGACAGTGCACAAGGTTGGAGAATTTTATTGAAAATCACAACAATGCCACCCCCACGGCCCTCAGTGCGTGGGCTGTCCAAATAAGAATAACCTGTAGGGGTGGTTTGATTTAAAGAGAAATAGTCCAGGGGGTTTTGCCATGTTTCATTTAAGCAGAGCAGTTCAAGTTTGTTGTCTGTAATGAAGTCGTTTAAAATAAGGCTTTTATTGTTAAGGGATCTTGTGTTGAGCAATGCGATTTTCAGTTGCTTTTGTTTTGAAGTAATTGCGATGAAAGTTGGGATTGTCCGAAGATTGAAAAAGTTTACGGATGACACATTCTGACAACGCGAGTTGTTGTGGTGACGTAGGGAGGAAGTGCGGGAGCCGATGTGCGAGCTGTGGATAGACCATAGTGTTGGAATTGAGTTTACAGTGCTGGAAATGTATATTAATTCACGGCGGGATCCACGATGAATGTAGCAGGGTCGGCGTAGAAGTCCAGAATTTCGGAGCGTGTTAATTAGTTTGGTGGAAGGGGGCTGTTTGGGAATAAACTGGAGTTCGGTTAGGGTGTAACGAAAAACCATTGGACACTGAAAAGGCAGTTCCTGGAGATGACTGGCGATGACTGTGGCGGGTAAATCCAAATGTTGATGCGGTGATGAGGAGTAGCAATGCGGCTAGCCCAGTGGTGGCTAACTCAAGCCGAGGGGAGCGGCCCAAACAGCGGTGACTGACCGCACCGGGTAGATGGAAGACATCCACTGAATGGTAGTCAGTGTTTTCTCTGGCAGTGTGGAGGATGCGTGTCTGGATGGGAGCCGGGGTTGGCTCTGGCAGAAGACAGCCGCAGCAGCGATGACGGAGCCGTCCAGATTACCTCCAGCCAGGTAGCGTTGATGGCTCCAGTGCCGAGTACGACGACACCGGTAAGTGTCCGGCCAGCCCACACGAGTATCTAGAGCTATAGCCTAGATGCAAGTCAAGATTTCGGCAAACAAACAGGTCAATTGGATACCGGGTTTGGTTGCAGAGGTTGGTAGCTGTTGTTTGAGCAGCGAGAAGCGGCAGCCAAATGCGCCAGCGTCCTCACGCATGCTCCGAGGTAGAGTCCTGACATTTTTTGTTTACTTTAAGTGCTGCAGTTATACGACTGTTTTAGACAAAATGGTTAAAGATAAATGTGGCATTTTTCTACAACTTATATTGAAGCAGTGTTTTGTTGTTGTACAGTTATTTGTGAAATGCCTTTAGTCGGAGATCAAACTAATTCAGGGGAAATTACCTGCGTATATTGGTATAAGTTAATATCGATATTGGAAATTAAGTGTTGATGAGCAAACAAACATTTCAGCATTGTCACAATCTAAACGACTATTCTCGTTGTTGACATGAGAGACGGCACCAAACGGTGTTTCACTGGTAAATGTCAAAAGTACTTGTTAGAAATACTTAAACAAATCCAAATACCATTGGGCATGACACAGCACGGCTCAAGAAACTCTGCACATTTACTAAAACCAGCGTCTTGAACAGGAGAGAGTGGCTGGTTATCCAGGACGATCCACTCCATAATTTTTGTCTGATCTCTTTTGCTCTTGGCTAGGGATGTCCGATATATCGGTCCAACGATAAATATTGGGCCAATATGAGCATAATTTTTAATATCAGATTATATCGGTATCGGTTTTTCCACCGATAATATTAATCCGATGCAGCAAAGCCGCTGTCTCGGCAAATACGCTGGACTTCTGCATGAGGAACTGAGTCAGCAGTACTGACACTCTGACCTGCACGTGATTAATGATGTCATTTAAAGAGACAGCTACAATGTGCAATGCTACAGTAAATGTCCGTGTGCTGGAGTTTTCTGTGGATAGAAAACTGTTATTCTTAATGACTGCAAGGAGCTGGTCATGGTTGGGGTTGGGGGATTTTAACACTTTATCACGAGGCATTTTTTATGCAGCGGAGTAAAGAAACACAACATTGGACTCAGTGAAACGACAACAACAGCAATGGCGGCAACTCTCTCTCTCGGAGTAAAATACGGTAAAGAACAGATGAGAGCAAAAGAAATCAGACAAACTTCACGGAGTTCATCGTCCTGGAGAACCAGTCGTTCGCTCCCGTTCAAGACGCTGTTTTTATTAATCGTGTGGAGTTTCTGTAGCCGAGCTATGTCATGACTGTATTGTATTCAAAATAAGTATTTCTCAGACATTTGCCAGTGAAACACCGCTCAGAGTCGTCTCTCATGTCATCAACGAGAAGAGTCGTGCACATTGTGACGATGCTGAAATGTTTTTTCTCTCATTAAAGAGGGCTTTTTATCCTTACACTGTAGCTGTTTATATCTGTTCTCATTTATATTGACTATTGTGAGGCTGAATGAGCCTGGTTTATAATGTTAATCAATGTTTTTGGAAAGTTATTCTGTCCAAACTAGACGTTTCTTGTTTACATGTAATGCTGCACAAAGAATCATAGGACAGTTTCAGACAAAATGGTAAAAAATAAATGTGTCATTTTTCCATAACTTATATTGAAGAAGGTGTGTTAATGTTGTGCGCAGTTATTCATAGAATGCATTTAATCTGGTATCACACTAATTCAGGGGAAAGTAGCTTTCTATATCTGTATTGGTTCATTTGGTATCGGAAATTAAATGTTTGGGTAATATCGGTTCATGTCGGTATCGGTAAAGGTCATATCGGACATCCCTACTCTTGGCTGTTCTTTACCGTATTAACCTTGACTCTTTGAGAGAAAGCTGCTTTTGCATTGCTGTCGTTTCACTGTGTCCATTCCGTATTGTTTTTCTTTACTTTGCTGCTCGTTGCAGTCATTACAAATTTGTTTTCTTATCCACAAAAAACTCCACAGACTAGCGACTTTACTGTAGCATCGATCATTGTTGTGCTTTTAAGTGTGGTTTGATGACATAATTTATCATGTTGCCGGTCAAAGTGTCAGTACCTAATGAGGAAATCCAGAGACCGCGGCTTTGCAGCATCGGATTTTGAATATGGGTGGACAAACCGATACCAATAGTTTACAATATTAAAAAAGGTTTCTGATTTTAACTAATATGCCAAATAAATCTTAGTCTGTCCAAGGTAAAGGGGGATCTATAGGTGAACGTCCACTGCTGTTGATTTTGTTGATGAGAGGGCAATTTTTATCAGTTGTTTAACCACTAAATGGTTCTTAGAAATATAGATGATGGTCCTTTGTTTAGCACCCTGTAAATCTTGAATAGATTTGAATGCTAATCTAAATAAAAATAAAAACAGAGATGGGTGCTGAGAGGAAGGGTGGTTACTAGAAAAGAATTATCTGTATACATTTGTGAAAAAGTAAAAAAGACCCCCTAATAATTATCCAGATGTTAGACCTGGACATCCTACTCTGCACTTATGCAAAGGTCACTACTGGGTACTTCCTAGTAAGTCTAATGGCATTCGTACATTTCCATGAATTGGCTGATCCGTCTCAGAGGGTTTGTTCATGCATTTCGTATCTCAGCGCTAATCTCCGGCTCGCTCTGCTCATTTTGGACCATTAAATACACAATTGCTCATTCTTCGAGGAATTAAATCGACTCTGACTGCTCCCATCAATCTACTGTAGACTCTCCAGAACTGCAGAGACTAGGTAGGGCCACTACGACATGTTATCATAGATGACAAATTCAATAGTTAACATTATACCCAAGGGTTTGACACCTGGATTTTACACATGCAAATTAATTGGTGTTCAATTTTATATATTTAAGTATATCTACTTAAATATATAAAATGTATTTAAGTAGATATACTTTCTTAACCTGCTTTCTTAACCTGGTGGTTAAGAAAGCAGACTTAAATCCACACGACCTGACCCCCATCCCCTCCCGGTAAAAACAAGTAGTGTTCTGGTGTTACTAGTGTCCTATTGATCAAATACCTAAAACCAAATCTGCATATTTTTTGATTGCAGGAAAAATAGACAGTACACCAGGAGCAGGACCTGGAAGACATATAAAACACAAATTCATGTTGTGAACTTCCTGTTGATGCAGTGTTGCCAAACTTTTTAATGCAGCACCACACATCACCCTTTTATAGTGGACAGATTCCTGGATTATTAGTTTCATTCAGGTAAAAGTGATAAATAAACAAAAAGTAAAAAGAAAAATAGAATGCTTTAGTCATTTTTATAGGCATTAAAATGTAAACTTTAACAGGAGGTTAGGTAATTGTGAGGGCGGGGCAGTGGTTAGCGATCAGCTGCGGCTGGGAGAGCGGACCAGTGGTGAGGCTGACGCTGTACCGGGCGCAGGTGAGCACAATTCTTTTAATGAGATCTCTCCCTTTATTAGTAAGAGCCGGGACCACAGGGGGAGGGCTGAGCTGTGTGACACTGCAGTTGGTGTGAAGCCTTGAGACAAGTCAGAAGCGCAAATTCTGCAGACACGGGACTGCCCCGTGAACTTTGTGTTGAAATTAAATTCATTCAGACGTTGTCCGTTGTCCGTGAGTCTGTCCAGAGAACCCAACACACCAAACACAGTAATGCTGGCCAATAAGTCAATGGATAACACTGCAGCTTGTCCAGAACACGGTAGCTCGTGTTCTGACTAAAACTAGGCAGAGAGACCACATCTCCCCGGTCCTCGCCTCTCTTCATTGGCTTCCAGTTCGCTTTAGAATTCAGTTTAAAATCCTATTGCTTACCTTTAAGGCCCTCCATGGGCTGGCACCCTCCTATATAGTGGAGTTGATACAACCAAATCAACCCACTAGAACTCTTCGTTCTTTAGGAGCAGGTCTTCTTGTGGTTCCACAAATCTCCAAATCTAGATTTGGAGCCAAAGCCTTCTGCTATCAGGCCCCTCTACTCTGGAACCAGCTGCCAGTCCTAGTCTGGGAGGCCGAAACAATCTCTACCTTTAAGATTAGATTGAAGACTTTTCTATTTGACAGTGCCCATAATGGCCAGCAGATCCAGCCGTAGACCTTGTGTGAGGCCTATGGCTGGACCTAATGGTTCTAGATATCCTGTTGCAGGCTGAGAACGTAGGGGGGGGGTCCTGTTGCACACTGAGTCCTCTGTTGCTATCCTCTATTTCTATCTCTTTCCCCCTCCTAATTGTTCAATGTCTCCTTATTCTTCTTTCAAACATTGCAATAGACCTAACACCAGGAGTCTCTGTCTGTCCTATAGACTCCCATTGTCGTGGGCTGGACTCAGGACTGCATCCAACTCCCCAAGGACCCTGCTTGCCGAGATCATCACCCAGGACATGATGGATTTACCTCAGCGAAGGAAGGAATTTATAAACCTAAAAAACTTAAAGCAATGGGAGGAGTTTATTATTCTCTGTCACTGTTTAGTTCGCCTGCCTGCCCGTCCTGGGTGAGGATCCCCTCCACTGTCGATCACCCTGAGGTTTCTTCCTTTTTCCCTGTTTTTTGGGAGTCGTTCCTCAGCCAGTGTGAGGGTCTATAAGGGCAGGGGGTTTATTCTCCCTTATTAAAAATTGTTGCTCCAATGTTTGGTTGTTTTGTGCAGTGTCTTGAGATGATGGCAGTTGTGATTTGGCACTTTAAATAAATAAAAGTTGAAAGTTGAGTTGAGTTGATAACATGTCTGACTACGGAAAATCCGAGGTTCCACTCCTGGCTGGCTTGATATTTAATGTACTATTGAAACATTAAATATTTCCAGATTTTTAGCACGCCTGTCCTTCCAAAAATCTTCTATTAACCAAAAAAAAAATCTCCCTTTGTGTGATTAATAGAATTAAAAAAAAGAATAATATATAACATAATAAAATATATTATAATATGATATGATGATAATATAATAATAATAGTAGTGGCTGTGGTGGCCTAGTGGTTAAGGAAGTGGACTTGGGTCCGCTTTGGGTGGGCTCACCACCCAAAGGGAAGGCTCACAATACTGTGCAATGTGATTTGGGTGGCAAGAAACGTGTAGGATTATATACTTTAATAAATATGTCAAAGCTGAGTAGTCTCAGACCTAGCGTGATGACAAAAAGTGACTTGTTGTACATTTGCAGTTATATATTTACTACTATAAATATCAGAGCATTTGCTGGATACATAACCTCAGTTCTGGGAGCTAAACAGAGCTAAAAATCTGACATTACATCACTTGAACTTGATAGCCTGGAGGGATTAATAACTAAGCTGCTGCTTATTTTAATATTTCGGTTTCCTCATGGTAAAACACACTGAGTTGACATTGCTGAAAAACAGCCATTCACCCAGAGCGAGGTGCAGAGGACAGATGCTGGGGCTCAGCTTGCTGCCGGTATTTAATACACGGGGAGGTCATTCTTCTTTGCCCGACACTTTCTATCTCTTGCCTGCAGCTCAATGCACGGAGGGTGATAGCAGTGAGGTGCACTGTAATTTTCTTACCTTCTCTTATCTTTATCTCCTTGGCTGGTTTGGTGCTGTGAGCACGAGCCTTGTCCTACACACGTTCATGTGTGTAATCTCACCCCATGTTGCATGTCATTTAAATGAGCTGTTCCAAGGGTCTTCACCCTGCTCTCACATGGCCCACCATAAGAGAGAGCTGCGCACAACACAACATGGAAGATAGCACAACATGACACAAAACAACACTCACAAGACAAATTGCACAATTGATTTAATGTTTTGACTTGTCTCATATATATACATATATATGTGTGTGTGTGTGTGTGTATGTGTATATATATATATATATATTATATATATATATGTATATATATACATATATGAGATAAGTCAAAACAAGTGGTGACTCAGCTTTCGAATGGCCTGTGTCTAGCCCAGTCTAGCCGAGAGAGCATTCGGGCAGTCGTGCTCATCTGAGTCAAGCCAAATTGCATGTGTTCTTTCTCTTTCAGAATTCAACATGAACAGACCTACGACCAGCGCGGCTTTTTATTGAATTATTTCTTCGACCAAATCAGACCTCGACCACCAACCTGTAACGGATTAAGTTCGAAAGCTGAGGCACCACCATACAGTGGTGATCAGAAGTTTACATACAGTGCATGTTCCTACACTATATCTAATACAAAGTTCAAGTTTCACACTTAAATCATGAATAAACTAGCATCCACAATGCCCTAGGACTAATGCTTTTGAAAAATAAAGTCTAGGGGAAAAGGGTACACAACATGATTTTGCCCTTTTCTGCTCTTCTTCCCCAAGAAGATTGCCAAGACACAGCACACATAGTTTTGGGCTATTTATTTAGCGCAACATAAATAACATAACAATGCTATAACAAAAAGAGGACCCTGCTGTTAGCAATTTCAACAACTCAACAGAAAACAAGCAAAAACAGAATTGGGCGTTCTGATCCCAACACAGGCACAGCACATGGCCAAGTTCCTGGTAAAGGCTGAAGAGAAAAGGGAAGATGGCCAACATCAGCTGTATTTTATTCTACTAGTCGACCAATGAACTACAGCTTTTCTCCCTTGTGATCCTGCCAAATACAAAAGACACGCAAAATAAATAATTTAAACACACTACATTATGAACATAACTAAACGCCCACAGGGTTGTAACAAAAAAAGAAAAGGCAAAAATCCACATAAATTAAGATTTATTGATATGTCTTTGCAGGACACTGCTTTTTTACTGAGTCGTAAGTTTACATACACCTTTGTCTTCAGGGCTTAGTACTTGGTAGAATTTCTATTAACTTTTGTAACTTCAGCAAGTCACTTTGGAAAGACATCAAAAATATTCTTACAGTAATCCTTTGGAATTTTGGCCATTCTTCCTGGCAGCTTTTGGTACAACTATAAGCAGAAAAGTGAAATCAGAGAAAAGAAGAAGGAAAGGGTATTGTTAAGTATATTAGAATAAATGTAAAAAGAACCGATATAGTCTTGTTGCCTTTTATACAATAACAAAGGTATTGCTATGCTTTTTAGGTGAGTTTTATTTTATTTTTTATAAACTTTTATCTTGGAAACCTTTCCTGTTATTATTAAATTATATATTATTGTGAACAATGATGTTGATGTAGCAAAATATATTTTTTTTCTGAATTTATACCATAGAAAAGGAGCAATGTATAGGAAATAAGGTAAGTCACTGCATTACTGTTTATCTATTTTTATCAATTGAAATTGAACTGAACTTAAATGTGTTAAATATGTCATCAATATAAATAATAATAGATTAAATAAGTGACAAAATAATTTTAGTTTTTTCATTTTTTGCTTTACTTGAGATAGATTAGGTCAGACTTACTGGCTGTAGAAGGCATTTGTCAATGAAAACTCCTCCTAGATAAAAACCACTCTGCCTCCGTCTCTGTGTAGCTCCATTTCTCTTTGTATTTGTTTGTGGTTTCACTAACCTTCTCTTTGCCTGCATTGTAATAACTCATGGCAGCTTTCTTTTTTATTTAACCATAAAAAATCTTTCTTGGCTTAAAAAAGGATGGATACATGGAAAAATGAAAATAAAGAGAGAGAGAAAGAGAAAGACTCAGAGTCAGCCTCTGTGAATATAAATGTACAAATAAATATGCTGATTTGACATTATATAAATGCAGTTGAACAGCAACTAAGTAAACCTATTTTTTCGCCTCAGCAGTTAGCAGAAGTAAATAACAACTTGTCTCTTTATATAAATATATATACACACACTTGTGTTTTTATCAACTGCTTTATATATAGCTGAAAATAACATATATATATATTAACATTTTTAAAAAATAATGTTTCCAACAAGAAAACATAATTTTAAGCAGAGCAAAGACAATTTTTCATTCAGTGGTCTGGTTTAAACAGTCACACAAACTGAACTAAAACTGATTCAAGAATTCAAGGAAGCTTTATTGTCATTGCAACACATGTTAGACATATGATGAACGAAATAAGATACTCGGATCCCGGATCGAGGTGAGAGGGAGAGGAAAGCGAGAAGAGAAGAGAGAGAAGAGGAGAGGAGAAATTGAGAGGAGAAGTGGAGAAGTAATGCAGTGACGACAATTGCATATTATTATGTGTGGGGGAGTGAGTGAGGCAATGAGAACAGAACAAATGAATTACAGTGACAAGATGATGAATACAGTTTACAGGTTTCCACCAGAATTCAACAGTCTGACAGCTTCAGGGAAGAAACTGTTCCTCAGTTAGGTGGTCCTGCTTTTGATGCAACGCAGTCTCCTGCCTGAGGGGAGGCTGACGAACAGTGAGTTTGCTAGATAGGAGGAGTCTTTCATGATGCAGGAGGCCTGTTTCCTGCATCCGATGTTGTATATTTCGGTGGTGGAGGGGAGGCTGCATCCTACAGTTCTCTGTGCAACCTTCACTACCCTCTGCAGAGACTTTTTCTCTGCTGCTTAGCAGCTGCCGTGCCACACAGTGATGCAGGATGACAAGACGCTCTCCACCATGCATCTGTAAAGGGATCTTAGGATTGAGCTCCCCAGTCCGGCACCCCTCAGCCGCTGGTGGGCTTTCCTGATTAGACAGGGGGTGTTGGTCTTCCAGGTGAGGTCGTCTGAGATGTGGGTGCCCAGGTACCTGTAGCTGGAGACAACTTTCATCGCTGTTCCTCCGATGTGCAGGGGAGGTGGGGGCCGTCTGTCCCTCCTGTAGTCAATGATCATCTCCTTGTTCTTGTTCACGTTGATGCAGTGGTTGTTTTTCCTGCACCAGCTCTCCAGGTGTTTAACCTCCCGCATGTAGTCGGACTTGTCGCCGTTGATTATTTGTCCAACCACAGCTGTGTCATCTGCAAACTTCACGACTAGGCAGCCTGGGATCAGCGCTTTGCAGTCATGTGTAAGCAGGGTGAACAGGAGAAGGCTCAGCACACATCCCTGCGGGGAACCAGTGACTGACAGACTGTGGCCTGTCTCTAAGTGGGTGAAGGCTGTATGTACCACAGAAGAGATGGTGTCATCTGTGGATCTGTTACTACGGTATGCGTATTGGTGTGCATCCTCAGCCATGTCGACGGTGGCCTTGATCTGGGTCATGACCAGTCATTCAAAGCATTTCATGACTATCGGGGTAAGGGCTACCGGCTGGTGGGGATGGGAATGGGATGGGTGGGGCTCTTTTGTGCAGCCCTTCAGTAGCCGTACAGGGATGTTGTTGGGACCAGCAGCTTTGTGTGGGTTGATCCTCAGAAGGGTCCTCCTCACTTCGGCTGTGGTCACACTGGATGGTTCTTCTCCTGGTGGCGGGGTAAGTCTGGTGCTGCGGGGGGCGTTCGGATCCGCGCGTACAGGTGTAGAACCTGTTGAGAGAGTCGGGCAGAGAGGGATCAGTGGGGTACTGGGCATTCCCGGTTTTGTAGTCAGTGATGCACTTGACTCACCTCCCCATGGTCCGAGGATTGTTGGACATGAAATGTCCCTGGATCCTTTCGACATATTCAGTCTTGGCCCTCCTTCTGGCCACTCTGTCACCGGTCCTGAAAACAGCATCCCTGGCTGAATGCAGAGGTGACAGTTACATCATCAGAACACTTACTTATGTACCCAATAACCGCAGATGTGTACTCTTTCAGGTCCACCACCCCTTCATGGACAGCTGCATCTCTGAAGACTTGCTAGTCTGTGTAGAGGAAGCAGTCCTGGATTTGGGGGACAGCATCACTGGGCCACACTATGATGGTCCTCTGGGTCGGCTTCTGGTGTTTGAGCAGGGATCTAAACCATATATTACAGAGGGCCCCACTCCAATTATTTAATGGTAATTTACAGTGTATTGTTTACATATTTGGGAACATCTGATGTTCTATTGAAACAGGCAGATGTCAGGTGCCCCATTTTTGGTCTAGTGAGCTACTTTTCAAATGACAGGCTGAAGTGATCTACCAAGGTTGAAAACTCAAAATACATTTGTTATATGATTTGATGTTATATATCCAATGTTATATATCCGATATACCATCTGACTAAATACCTATGTCATTCTTACTTTAGCCCAGTGATTAGTATCTTGAAATAGAACAACATCTTAGTTTTAATTACTATCATTTTTTATGAAGTTATTGCTCAGGATCTACCAACACTCCTTTGGAGAACTACTGGTTGATCCCGATCTACCTATTGGACACCCCTGCTCTAAACCCTTGAGTTGTTTCATGATCTGTCTATTACTTTGGATTGGTTTACCGAAGCCACTACTACTATCTATATCAAACATGGGCAAAGTGGGTCTCGAGCATTGTACGTGGCTCATTTTGACATTTAAATAGGGCCCACCAAATTTGTCTAAATTATATTATTACCCTGTTTTTCAGACCATAAGCGCATGGAATTGCGTGGAATTGAGACTGTAGGATGGAACACTAGTAATTATATTCCTCATGAACACTCTTTCAAAGACACCCCACCAAGGATGAGAGGTGGTTTGAGAGAGAAAATAAAAAGGAAAACAAAACAACCAAAACAACATTTCACAGTTTGTCCAGTGGTGAAGAGAGTGGTTAAGAGGAGGGTAACTACTAGAGTCCCCTCTTACATCAACCAGAAACTGAGGAATGAAACATCTTTCAACTCCAAAAGGAAGTCCGGTTGCTTACAACAAACTCTTTGGAAAACAGTACAGTACTGACTGACTCTTCCACAAATCCATAAATTTTTTATAAATGATTTTTATACTTACATCATAACATTACACTGAAGCCCAGTACATATTACTAATCTCTGTCCAAACACACTATAGTACAGTATTACTCCACAAGGTATGGAGCCAAATTAGTGTAAAATAAAAAAAAACACACATAAGCACCGATCCGCGAACGTATTCTGAAAAAAACACACATGTGATCTAAGATACTTACACCCTAACGGCATCTGTAGTGCAGGGTAGTGACGTCACAGACGGAGCCTCATGGGCATACTGCTATGTGATTGGCTGCAAACCAGCAAGACTTATGATTGGCAGGTGACGGACTGACATAGAGAAATTATGTACGCCAATCTGGTCTGCATAAGAAGAGTCTCAAAAATACATGTTTGTTTTCACAAATTAAAAGCAAGATTTGCATGCGCATAACACAATTCACAAACATAGTTTGAGGAATTCACAAATGTATTTTGATGTGTGAAGCATTGTTTCTGTGCTTACATGTATATAATCCGTGGATCTCTGCTCACGCTTGTGTTCTTTATGGAACAATTTTGGCTCCAGACAAGTAATCGTATAAGTAAAACAACCCGGAACCCATGAAAGAAAAAGAGAAGAAGAAATTTAACCCATCATCTAAGTGAGCAGTGGGCAGCAGCAGTGTGTAGGGATGATACTATGCTCAGGGCATCTCAGTGGTAACTTGGCAGTATGGGGATTCAAACCAGGGACCTTGCAGACCCAAGTCTGCTACCTTAACCACTAGGCCACTGCCCTGCTTAAAGCCTGCTCTTGTTTTATGAGTAAAATATAGGTTTTAAATATGTCTTTTGAACGCAGAAAACAAGGTACATTTATATTTTAATTAAACTACCTTTTACCCCATGTTAAAAGATACATGTCATTTATATCTTAGTTCACACAAATGATACAGATTTAGTTCCCTTTGTGGCCTGCTACTAAAAACATGGTTGCCCACATCTTAAGACTTAATTCAAATATTTGCATTGCTTTTGTTTACAACTCTTGTCCTGGCTTCCATTTTAACCTTATATTCATAATTCTTTTTCAAACCTGTTGGATGACGCATATACTTTACACTACTACAGTTTTGCATATTATCCTTATTCTTAAAATGGATATACAGGAATGGACTGTTGAAAGTAAAGACCTACTGTCATCACAATAGGTTACAGTCATAAAAAATATAAGCTTTGGTGTGACCATTATAAGCACAGATGGGGTTTGTTGTTCCCACGCTACTACACACTGCACAATCAGTTTTAACATCATAATGACAGGCCCCAGCAAAAAGGCATCAATTTAAGCTGTAATGAGAAAAGATTTATTGACTCCCCAGCATGGCTACAACATTAACCATCATGTACCTGATGCGGAGTAAGTGAATACAGGTCTGAGAAGTGCAAAAGCAACAGAATTCATCAGCAGCAGTCGTAGAACTTGAGCATTAGAATGTGCTGGAACTTCATCAGTTGGCTGCAGGCCGAACCTCACAGTGGGGAGTCCTGGTTGGATGGCTCAACGCCACTGGAAGGCAAATCACATTACACCCACCATCTGAACTGCACACGATAAGGATTAATTTCCATAAGTTCATTTTCTCTCGTAAAACCAGCCACTAAAACAAAGGAGCAGTTGATTATTTTTCCTTGATCAGTGTAGCATTCATGCCGTTTCTTTACAAAGGGAACGTGGGGAGGTAGGGGTCTTTGGGGGGATGATAACCCTCCCAGAGAGAGAGAAAAGGCTGACATGCATACAAGGCAGGGAGGATGGATTGATTCTTAAGGTGGGACCAGCCTGTCCAGCTTCCACAATGGGCCTGAGAGACGTCAGTATAAAAGGGGCTAAATGTGACAGTCGACTGTCTCGACCATCTCCCGGGACAACAAGCTGGCTGTTGGTTCCTCCATCTTCACAAAAGACTGTCACCATTAGACTTGAATATTTGGGAGATTTGACACATCAAGCTCCCTTCAAGAGCCCTTGAAATAGCACATTTAAATAAGATGGATGGGATGAACTTTTTAAATATGCAAAGCTTAGGATTAGATATACTGATATGTTCTGTGTACTTCTCTACCAATGTGTAACAATACTTTACAGTACACTTAACATAATCCAGGAATAAAAACAGCACAATAATAAATTAGAGATAATTCCTCAAAACAACTTCCTAAAAACAGGCACAGTGCAATGTGGGATTTTGTGCAATTTTGTGTTTAGACAATATCAGCACATCAGATATTGATAAAATGAAAATATCTGATGTCCTTGTTAAAAAAAAAAAACCCTCCACAACTACTCTTTATTTAAACAAAAAAGACGTACTGACATTATTTTATTATCTATAAATGACCATGTAAAAGTATGTGAGCAAAATTGAAAAAAAAAAAAGGAAGAAATTCTCTCTCAGGTCATGCAAGAAAAACAATATAATCTATATGGAAACATACTAGTCAAAAGCTAGTCAAATATGACAAAAGCTTACTTTTTGTCCATTCAGCTTGTCCTTATTTCAGGGATTGCCACAATCAATTGTCATTTTCCATCTTCTCCTGCTTGCTGTATCTTCTACTCTGACACCGACTACCTCCTATTTCCTCCATCGATGCATCCATTATTCTCCTCATTGGTCTTCCTCTTTGTCTCCTGGTAGCTCCATGTCTAGGATCATTCTTCTACCAATGTATCCACTGTCCCTCCTTTGAACATGTCCAAACCATCATTAATCTGACTTCTTCCACTTTTTCATCAAATCTTCCTGTCATTGTTGTCCCACTGTTGTCCTCATTCCTGATACTGTGCATCATGTGAATCTCAGCATCTTTAACTCTGCCTATTTTTTATTTTTTTTGTCTATATGTCGCGTCTCTAAACCAAACATCATGACTGGTCTCACAACTGTCCTGTAATCATTTCCCTTCACCTTAGCTGACACGCTTGCATCACAGATCCCTCATGACACTTTTCTCCAGCTGTTCTGTCAGGCCTGTACTCTATGCTTAATAAAATGCAACAAAATGTGCTTCTGAAATAGATTCATCTAATTACAACAAAAAAAAATACTATTGTATTCTCATTTAGAGTTCAGTGTATGTCAAACTATTATCAAGAACAATAAAAATCAAGAAGGGCTATGAGATTGAAGCTCTATTTAGAGTGACAATTTTGGTGAGTAGCGACATGTGGGTAAGGTGATAATGATTACTGACACACTCTAACTGATGTTGACTGTGTTGGTCAATCTAGGTTCACTATCTGCTTAAAAACCTTATTTACTGTGTGGAAGCAGCAGTGTGTCGGGGTTGAACTCTTAGAGCTGTGGCCTGCTGTCAGCTGCCCTGATTGGCTGGATAGTAGAATGGTGATTGGAAACATTTCTCTCTCCAAGTACCTGATAATTTAAAGGTAATTTAAAGGCTTGATTGGTTGCTGAGGGGTTTCAGAATGAAGGGCAAAGTCTGTCTTCTTCTTACCATCTTTCCTTTAGCAATACACTACCTTGTACTGCTTAAGTGCGCTTATTTATCTTCATCTTTAAGAAACAGGAGATTTAAATTTACTTTATTTAAAAAAATATATATATTTATTGTTTAGAAGATTTTTCAGGTTTATTTTGTGTTTTATTTCTTGCTTAGTTTTAATATGGATAAAACCATAAAAACTTAGTTTTTAAATATTTATTAAGGAATTAATTTATTTATCCACCACAAAATATCATTAGCTAAGGCATTAACAGACGAACGTGTTCTGGTATAGACACAAAAAAACTAAATTAAATTTACATTTTGAAACTTGGATATCCGTAGGAATGTTTTGCACTTACACTGGTTATTTACTGTCACCTGCTGGATCTAACAATTATTACATGTCAAAGACGCAGCCAATTTCAGTTTTTCTTATGTTTTCACTACGATACAAACGTCTTCAGCCGAAATAAGGCAAATACCGCAATAAGGATGTTGGCCACTGGATTGCGCTGTAAGTTGTATTCTGTCATTTTAATATACACGTTAAAACAATTCCTGTAAAAAGGGTCACTACTGTAGAATACTCTGTATTATAGCCATTTTAAGGATGTCCATCATGGAAACGTGTGTTGGTGTCCATGGAATGGAAAAAAGTTAAAATTTATCACAGTCAGTTTAGTCTTTCACTTTTTATTAAAATCAAATCGATGGTGCAAGAAAAAAAAACCGAGAATAACAGGAAAAACGACAGGAGACCACAGATTACTAATGAAGTGGTAGAGTAGCACCACCAAGCGGCTGGAAGAGAGAGTCGGACATTGTCAGACATGGACAATTAACCGTTATTTTATAGGACTCATAGTTTAGAAGGTATGAAGAAAAACAAACAAAGAAGGAAACTAAAAGAAATAACATTAATTATAGCCAGCAACACGCGGCATGACGTATTTACATTTTTTTCTTAATAAAAGGTAAACCAGAACAAACTTATTTGTACTTTAAATAAAAATGTACATGCGTAGTGGTCTATTGAAAGATTTAAATAATTACCATTTGTTCTCTTACGGTATTTATTTAATTACACAACGTGCAATTACGTTGACAATTACGTCAAATGGATCATTATTATTATTTATTCTGCTTTAAAACGTAAATCAAGTATAGAGCAGGGGTGACTTTTTTTGTCTTGTGAGCTACTTTTCAAATGACCAGGCTGAAGTGATCTACCTAGATTAAAATTATACTAAATATTTTGTAGCAGAATGGCAAAAAAGAGAGAGAGGCAGCTCTTCTTTTTTATAAAGAAGCAGTTTATTATCTGCAGTTAGCACTGTTGTCGGCCACAGTGCACGCCAGACCGCTCCGTATCGAACTCAGGCAAATAACAAACATGAACTCTCGGCTTGAACTACTTACATACGCATATGCACGCGCATATGCACGCTACAATGTGGTGTGTTCAGGGAACCCCGGAACACTTCTAAATGGAAAAACCGTAATCCACAACAAAGACGTTATCCCCCAAACGTCACAATATTGAAAATATTTACTATTTACTTACTGGATATCTTACTCTCTACATTGACATATACCATATGGTACATTGGAGTGGCGGGCCGTGCATTTCAACCTTAGGCCTTCGATTACGTCATAGCTGTCGAATTAATACCCCTAATAATAACATCAGTGTGACGCCAGGATTTGAGAATTCACACATATACATTATATCAGCCTTAATATAGGCTCATCAAGCAACACTTAATTTCCAATATATTAAAAAAAAATCAACTATATTCAACTGTGCAGGTGGTCAAGTAGTTGACGATTTGGTTTGTCTCTACTTAAAAAAAAAAAAAAAACTCTTCAAAATCAGCCATGACATACATTACAGTAAGTCCGATTTTAAGTCGGGGGAAATCGAACAGTGTACTTTAGCTATGCTTTAAGCTGGAGGGGGCTGCTTCCGGAAAATGTTCACTGCATTTGTGAAAGTCCAGGGGGTCGAAAGGGAGAAAAACATCAACATGTGGTGGTCCTGAAATCGATTCCGCATCCGAGAAATAATATTGTCCAGAATACTGTGGAGGAGTTTTTGATAGTGTGCGCACAGATCTTTTGGCGTTGCACCGAGTCCTTTGCATGAGTGTATTCACCAGTCGAGACGCATATTGCAAGTTTTGGCGCTATGTGAGGGAGACACCGCTTGCAGATATAATTGAAGAGCTGCGTGCGCTTCGGAGATCTAGAGAAGAACGCAGCAAGCCCATTTAGATTGGAAAAAAACATTACACTCTTAAAGTTTTGAGGCTCCTTGAGTTAGCACTCAATATAGGCAATGTGCCAGAACAGTGAATGAATAGGACCATGGTCAGTGTGCCCTCTAATTTTTCAAGTCTGGGCCGACAGGAAACCTCCCTGAGCAAACTAAGGACCACTGTGAGCAACATTAGATGTGCACGCTGTGGACACACGCACCAGTATCAATCCTGGGATCATAGCAAGTTTATTGGCTTTAAAAGAATCAAATGACAACAACAACCAATCCGCACTCCTATCTTGCGTCTTCGTACAATTCCAACAGCATTCAAATGACTTCTCTGCTGAATGTGACGCTTGAGTCTAACGTCCATTCAGTCCACACTTTTCCCTCCGAAAACTTGCTTGTTACTTTAGCTTCGCAGCATGTCTTGCAGAGCAGCCCTTTCGCATTCGAAACGAAAAACCTTCACCCAGTAACACCCCTTGTTCTCTTGTTCGCACATACTCGGGACAGCAATTTTTTTTACTTTGGCCGCATTTTTTTTTCTTTGGCTTGTGAGTGGATGTGCCACTGCCCGTTCGTTTCACCTCCACAGTCTATGTATGCTCTACACTCAGCCACACCGTTAGCTACGTGCTAACCTGCAAAACAGCAGCACTTACGCATGGAGTGCTGTTAATGACATTGATTGGCTGCTTAAGTAAATACGTGTAAACCGCATCATATCATTGGCTGGACAGTGTTAGTTATTTTGTGACTGAAGTACCACTTGTTGTCACATGCCAGTCAGTGAGTTGCATTGCAAAATGGTAAAAAACAAATTATCTGTTTATTTTATTTACATCGTCAGCTTGGATATTTTTATGGGCTGTATAGATTTGCTGTGCGCGGAGAACATGGGAGCAGTGATTGCGCAGGCGCGCAGTTTAGAGGGAACATTGACCGTGGGTACCTTCTCCTTCACTTTACTTTGCACTACGTTTAGTCCAGAGGCCACGGAAGCTGCGCCAACATATCACTGTCCCACAACTTTGGGAACATTTATTTTCTTCAAGAAAATTAAAAATAAGATTGGAAAGGTCATCAGCGTGTCTGATCACTGATCAACATCCACAAATTTCACAGAACGCTTCTGGACACCAGCGAGCGTCACATAACGTAGGACCAATGTGAGCTGTGCCATGTTCCCCGCATCTGTCATCCATCACAGCAACAAAAGGTACACTTTTGATCTCCGCTTTTATCTCGTCTAACGTCACTTCAGCAATAGCATAAATTAGGTTGTTTGGGATTTTTCCTTTTAAAATGTAAAAACTATTTTTTACCTAATGATAAGAAATAATAACATTTTCTTTAAAAAAGAAATTATGAATAAATGTGTTTTCCGAGTATGTTTAGGCCAGCAGAGAGGGCCTTGCTGGCCCTGACGGCCCACCACTGATATATGTACAGTATATATGCCGTAATTTCCGGACTATAAGCCGCAACTTTTGTCACACAATTTCAACCCTGTGGCTTATGCAGAGATGCGGCTTATGTATGCATTTTGTCTAACATATGCATTTTTTCAAACTTTGTAAACTCTTTCTGTGTACCGTCTTGATTTGTAAATATCTCATGTTTCAATGTGGGCACATGTGGCTTAAAGTCAGGTGTGGGTCATGTATGTACAAAATGTTTTTTCCTTTAAAATATGTATTGGGTGCGGCTTATAGTCACGTGCAGGGCAGTCCCGAAATTATGGGTGTATATTCATTCAATCGATTCAAGAACGATTCATAAAAATATTAAACGATCGATCCAGTTAAATCCAATTCGGGTCAGTCGGATTCAATAAAACATTGCGACTCCGTATTCAACTACACCATACAGTTGCCAGTCTTTTTTACTATTAGTTTAATTTATTTAAAAGTGGAAAATGCAATTTCATAAACATATGATGGCTAAATAAGAAAGAATTAGCCAAGGGCTGGTCTTCATCAGTAGTCCTTTGGCCATGAAGTAAAAAGGCAAAAAGCACACAATCAGTGTTGGGACAGTTACTTTAAAAAAGTAACTTGTTACTTTACTAGTTACTGCTCTGAAAAAGTAACTAGTTACATTACTAGTTACCAAATTATAAAAGTAACTAGTTACTAGTTACTTTTCTTTGAAAACACATTAACCTTTATAGGGCAAGTGACTGTTTTTGGAAACTTCCTCACCCTTTACAAAGGTCAAGAACCATGTGGTCCTCACTCAGTCATTCAGAAGAGATTACCCAACATCACAAATCACCTGACTGTGTCATTCAACCAATCAGCAGGTACCTGGAGTGTACCTTCTGATTGGTTGAAGGAGTCTGGGTCAGCACTTCCTTTCATCTTATAGGTGTTTTTATTGTAAATTTTACATATACATTTTTTTACCACCTATGGGCGAGGAACCAAATACAGTTACTTTGTTTCCTTTGATTTTCTCCAAGACAGTGGAATATTTTGAAAAAAAAAACCAGCCACTAGGGAGCACAAGCCAGTGTTTTTTAGTGCCGGTCCCAAGCC
>JAFBJS010001204.1:0-10781 GCA_016785265.1 Paraplagusia blochii
ACATTACCCAAAATGCATTACGTGTTAGGTTTACTAGGAGTGACCATGTACTCTTATATTCTAGTCGGAGTTCCAGTTAAATTTCTGCACAAACTCACGCTGATCGTGTGTGTGTCTATTCCAACTATTCGACAGGACATAACACCAAGGAAGAACGGATCTGACTCTCTCATACTATCACGAAATAACGTAAAACTTATCACGTTATAACGTGATACTATCACGAAATAACGTGATACTGAGCCAATATTTTTTCTATGTGTGGCAGCAATACGTTTCCGTAATATACTGCAATACGGAAGCGTATTGCAGTATATTACGGAAACGTATTGCTGGTAAGTTTTACGTTATTTTGTGATAGTATCGCGTTATAACGTGATACGTATCACGTTATTTCGTGATAGTATTACGTTATAACGTGATAAGTTTTACGTTATTTCGTGATAGTATGAGAGAGTCAGATCCGTTCTTCCTTGGTGTTATGTCCTGTCGAATAGTTGGAATAGACACACACACGATCAGCGTGAGTTTGTACAGAAATTTAACTGGAACTCCGACTAGAATACAAGAGTACATGGTCACTCCTAGTAAACCTAACACGTAATGCATTTTGGGTAATGTGGTTTATTAAGATGACACATAACAACACATTCGGTACAATGCCATGTGTTTAAAATTCTGTCCACACACTGACAAAAATCTCATTCAGTGAGCCTAGTTATTGTAAAATCTCACCGCCAAGCATCAAAATACTGCAGCGTTCTAAATTAATATTGTGTTCATTGTTCGTAGAGTTCTATGATTTCCCATAGTCTGTGCATCTGGATGAACACATGACCCAGGGGCGGGGGGAGTGGAAGAGAGCCTGAGTGAGAGTGTGAGAGAAGACGCAGCAGGTCCATGTGCTCTGTGTATTGGCGTGGTGACAGCTGACAGAGACCAAACTTTGTAATTAAATCTTTGCAATAAATGCGGGATTGTTAATTAATTCCTCGACAAATATTACATGTCCGGCTGGACGTTACAAAACAATTTAACTGAACCCTGTAAACAAACCATATCCGTGGAGGAGGATTTGAGTTTAACATTCGCTTCATACTTGACATTTATCACGATATAACGTAAAACTTATCACGTTATAACGTGATACTATCACGAAATAACGTAAAACTTATCACGTTATAACGTGATACTATCACAAAATAACGCAAAACTTATCACGTTATAACGTAAAACGTATCACGTTATAACGTGATACGTATTGCGTTATAACGTGATACTGAGCCATTTTTTTTTTCTAAGTGTGGCAGCAATATGCTTCCGTAATATATATATATATATATGTATATGTGTCTATGGGCAAGCCATTCTAGTGGGAGGAAGCAGCGTCTATGAGTGAGAGTTGGAGCTAGAAACCAATTCACTGACACAAATCTGAACCATCGGACTGTTTCCCTGCATTTTAACAGATCAGGGCTTTTTGGACAGATACACTCGGATCGTGTAGGTCACAGATCAATAACCAATACAAAACGATTCATCTTTACACCCCTATTAATTGGGTGACATTAGATAATTTCCCACAGTACACCTGGCGATCTCTCATGGCACATCAGTGTGCCGCGGTACATTGGTTGAAAATCACTGATCTAAAGCACCATCTCAGAATCATCCTTCTTATTTTGTTCATAAAAGGCCACGTGACTACATGCTCTTTTAACATTTTAATCAGGACTATATGCCTTTTTTAGATATGCAGTCATGAGTGGGGCCTTTGGATGGCAGGGAGGTCTTGTAGCGAAGGCCAGGTGCTATGTCATTACGATGACTGCGGAGCAGTTAAAGGAAACTGACTAATAAGAGCAGATGTAGGAGGCTCATGCCTGTGGGGGGAGGGGATACATTTAGTCTGTGCAAGATTTATGGGTGGAAGTGTGTCTGAGAGATCCTTTGCATCTGAGTGTGAACATATTTAAACTTGTGCATTCACGAGTGCATGCATGCACATGTCAGTACAGATCAGTTGATATGGTAATTATACTGTATACACGTCAGTGTGTGTGTGTGTGTGCTGTCCATGACGACAACCAGTGCTAAACCTCTTCATCTTCATGTTACAAAGTGCGTTGTGTCATATTAGATTTTATTTTTCAAAAAAATTGGTTTCACCGCCTTTTCTGCAACACAGATTAAAAATAGAATCAGTCATGTTCTCTGAACTAACAACCCTGTAGGAAGAGTGCTGTTGTGGATGCCTTACATTGGCTGGGCACCACCACGTGCCAACCCCCTCCCCAAGTTACTATTGGTCATCACCTGTGGGGTTCTGTGAAGGATAGTTTTTCTGACAGGACCAAGGGGCCCGGAGGATATGCTGGAACTTTGAGAAAGACAATGTCAGTAGAACCTGGGGAGTAGTGGCATCAAAAACAGAAAGTACTGTGTCATCAGTAAATCAGTAAAATAGTAAAAATCAGTAAAAAAATCAAAATAAATGTATTTGTTTAATGACTTTAACCTTGCATTTCT
The DNA here is from genome assembly GCA_016785265.1 of Paraplagusia blochii. NCBI lineage: Eukaryota > Metazoa > Chordata > Actinopteri > Pleuronectiformes > Cynoglossidae > Paraplagusia > Paraplagusia blochii. The sequence goes on from JAFBJS010001204.1 coordinate 2,530, forward strand.
GTGGGGACAGTACCCTCTAGCGTTAAGTGATGGACATACATTTAACAGCTAAAGGTCGACGCTGTAAAACATGGCGGGGGGGGGGGGGGGGGAAATCCCCCCCCCCCCGGGGGGGGGGGGGGGGGGGGGGGGGGGGTAAATCCGTACCATCACGTTGGCATGCATACTTTTCGGGTGCTTCAGAAGCGAGCCCTTGTAGGCGGAGGAAGTAGTGACAGATTATACTATATCATATATATTCTATAGTATCTATAGTATGGATGATATCGTATAAATACATCGTATAGATACGATATCAAGCATCAAAAGGATTTAACAGATTGTTGTAACAGATTATACAATATCGTATTATCTGTTAGGTCGGCAGTGGTGGTCCAGTGGTTAAGAAAGCAGACTTGGGCACCACTGAGGTGCTCTGAGCATAGCACCGTCCCAACCCACATAACTTCTTAAGGGCTCACCACCCACAAGAAGGCTCACAATATGGCGCAATGTGATCTGGGTGGTGCAAGCTGCCCCTACGACCCGGCAACGGACAAGCAGAATCAGATGAATGAATGTGTTATCTGTTACTACTTCAGTGCATTAACGCATGAAACATTAGCGCTTCGATCCCCAAAGATTGTGCATAAAAGATGTGTATTGATTTGCCTAAACAGAAAAAGGAAAATTGGAAAAATCTCAAAAAAGCATAAAATTACAGATGAGATATTGTATATGTTTCATCCACAATTTCATATTAATATTTAAGAAGAAAATTTTTTTTCCATCATTTACACATAAATCGTCACAAGTAAAGAGTCTGGGTGTCATCCTAGACAACACTCTGTCTTTCCAATCCAACATCAACACCCTGACCCGTTCTGCCTATTTCGACCAACGAAACATCAAACGCCTCCACCCCTCCCTCACTCTTAGTCCACAGCCTCGTCACCTATCGTCTGGATTTCTCTAACTCCCTTATTTTTGACATTTCCCAAAAATCCTAACATGAACTCAGTGGTGGGCCGTCAGGGCCAGCAAGGCCTTCTCTGCTGGCCCAAACATACTCAGAAAAATACATTTATTCATAATATTTTTCAAAAGGAAAATCTTATTAGTTATTATTATTAAGAAAAATAGTTTTTACATTTTAAAAGTTGGATTTTCCAATCATATTTCAGCTATCTAGTGTTGTCAGGTTCTATGAAATCTGCCATGGCCTTCAGTATCAAAAGTGAAGGCCGTGTCTGCTTTAAGTGAATAGGCTCAGCCAGCTCAGTTCACAGCGCTCAGCGCCGTTAAACACGCTAGATTGGGACCTGGGAAGGTCTGCATACCTACCATATAAGGAAACACTATCTGTGCTGTGATTGGATAAACTCTCCCAGGAGTCTGACAACGGCATCTTGGGACATATTGAATCAGAACTAGGAGATTGGATTGTGGGTGTGGATTGTGTCATATTTTTGGTTAAACAAGAACTTTCATTGATGAAAGCTCCCAGTCCTAATAGAGGTAACTACGTGGAACTTCTTTCTTTCCTTCCTTACTGAATACGAACCACACTGGCAGTACCACCTGTTCACTAACATGGTATTTGCTGGGACATCAGGAAATATCCCAAATAACCTAATGCTATTGCTGATTTGATGTGAGACGAGATAAAAGCGCAGAACAAAAGTGTCCCCTTTTGCGCTGTGATGGCTGATGAATGTGGAGAACACGGCACAGCTCGGTCTGCGGTCCTGCGTTATGTGACGTCCGTTGGTGTCCAGGAGCGTTCTGTGAAATTTGTGGATGTAACCAGTGGCAGACGAGCTGATGACCTTACCAATCTTATTTATAATTTTCTTAAGGAATATGAAAGTTCTCTGGACAAAGTTGCGGCACTGTGATATGATGGCGCAGCGGTGATGGCATCTGGACTAAACGTAGCGCCAATTAAATTGACAGAGAAGGAGGAGAAGGCATCCATGGTCCTATTCATTCACTATTATGCACATCGCCTAATTTAAATCTTAACTCGGGGGGCCTCAAAACCTAAAGAGTGCAAACATTTGTTTCCAATCTAAATGGGCTCGCTGCGTTCTTATCTACCTGAAGATCTCCGAAGCGCACGCAGCTCTTGAATGAAATCTGCAAGCTCTCCCTCACGTTGTGTCTCGACTGGTGAATGCAGTCTCGCAAAAGGCGCGGTGCAGCGCCAGAAGATCTGCGCGCACACTACTAAAAACTCCACCACATTATTCTGGACAATGTTATTTCTCGGATACGGAATCGATTTCAGATCACAACATGTTGGTGTTTCTCTCCCTCCTCGACCCCCAGCACTTTCACAAATGCAGGGAACATTTTCCGGAAGCAGCTTCCCAGCTTATAGCAGAGCCATGGAACACTGTTTGATTTCCCCGACTTAAAATCAAAGTTACTGTAATGTATGACACGGCTGATTTTGAAGGGTTTATTTTAAATGTCGCTAGACGAAACAAATCATCAACTGCTTTGCCACAGTTAATGAATAAATGATTTTAAATTATCTAGAAATGATGTGTTGCTTGATGAGCCTATTTTAAGGCTGATATAATGTACATGTGTGAATTCTCAAGTCCTGGCGTCATACTGATGTTATTATGAGGCGTATTAATTTGACGTCTCACAACTATGACATTGAAGGCCTATGGTTGAAATGCACGGCCCGCCACTGCATAAACTCCAGTTGGTCCAGAACTCAGCTGCCCGTGTAATCACTAAAACCCCATACTCTTACCGCATCACTCCTGTCCTACAGCAACTTCACTGGCTCCCGGTTAAGATTCGCATCACATGCAAAATCACATTCAAAGTTGTCAATAACCTTGCACCCCCATATTTATTCAGACCCCCATATTTATCATGGATCTTTTCCATGTTGCAGTTCCTTCTCGCTCATTTAGATCATCTTCCCATGCGTCCATCTGACCGTCCCCACCTTCCATTTCACCACCATAGGGAGTAGAGCATTCAGTCGCTCTGCTCCCCATCTCTGGAATTCTCTCCCCCATGGAGGGTCAATGTTTCTAATAGTGGTGCACCACTATTAGAAACATTGACACTCTCTCACAATTTAAAAGTTCTCTAAAAACCTGTTTAACACCGCATTTTCATTGTAACAATCTCTATTCCTTAATTTTCTATATTTAGCCTATGTTGTTGTTTTTCTGTTATCAATTGTTTTTATTCTTTTCTTATGTTTGTGTTTCTTTGCTATGTACTGTACGGTATCCTTGGGTGACAGAAAAGCGCCTAAAATAAAATGTATTATTATAAATGTTGGGCAAACCCCCTGGAAAGTATCACAGCTTGTAAACACTTCTTACCCAAGCTCAAGTCTTTCAATTCATGTGCAGAGTCATCTTCTTCCATTCCACCTTACAAAACTTCTTTAAGATTTCTGGGATTTTCTGGGGTTCTGTCACGCACTGCTCTTTTATGGATGTTCAATTATGTTGAGGTCAGAAGACCAGGAAAACCAGGAATAAGCTTCAGTTTAAACCTTTTGATGTAATCCACTGACTTAAAAAATAGATCATTATACATTTCTAGAAGTCACCCTGTATTTAACTTTTGATTTTCCAAAGATGGCATCAAGTTTGACATATTATAAGCATGTATGATCTGTAATTTGATGCCTCTTCTCTTTCTCTCTTTCATTTTTAGTTGACAACACGGACGCACCACACGGCAAAAGCAACCTCTTGGACGAAAGCAACGGTCAATCAGAGAAGCAGATGTGCCAATACCTCTTCAGTCTGAAAGAGAAGCAAGAAGGCTGCAATTGTTTCTTCTGCAGCTGTGAGATGCCAGTCTAGTGCCATGAAGAAGAGTAACCATCGAATTTACTCAAAATGGCAGACGTTAATATGTAATCTCTTATTTAGGAAAAAAACAGTAAGAACTCGTTGACCTGCATATTGGAAAAATACAAGAGGAAATGTGTTTAAATGTCGATTCCAAAATGAAATTTTTTTAAGAAGGAAATTTATGTCTCCTGTACTTACAACAAAATGTTCTCTAAATTGCGGCCCACATCCAAAGTCTGCACAGATTGCAAATAAGTGGTAAAATGGCAATAGCGAACCACCAAATTACGTTGAAGATATCAGATGATATTTATGATTTATGGATTTACATTAAAAAAATGTTTTACAAACAGTGTTGGTTAATGTGTAGACAGGAGTCTTGAGAATCTGCTTCAGTTCAGAGAGGCTACAAAGGAACAATACATCATGGTCGATCCTAGGGCTCTAAGCAAGGTATCACTGGGGCCAAGCCCCTGCAGTACGAACTAAGTAAGAACTTAGTAAGAACTAAATATTCATACACCCAGAATATTATTTTTCTGATGCAGTGAAATTGTTTTATCAAGTGCCCTCCCTAAAGAATAATAACCCAAGATTTTAAAACACAGAATACACTAAAGTTGATTCTTAAAACTAAATCCTCATGGTTCAATCAAATGACTGCATTTGTACGTGAGAATAATAATGTTGGATTCAAAAGAAGGGTATAGAAATGAAATTACACAAAGCTTTATCAGGAAGGCGTTACGGGGTTGTTTTTTGCGCTTTCACTACAGTATTTTGCTTCTCGTTCTACGTATAGTCCATTGTGTGCGTTCCGAGTTAGTTTAGTTCAGTGGGGTCAAACTTAAATTCACAGTGGGCCAAAGTTATAAGCTGGGATGTTTTCGTCTGGAACAACCAAATCGACTACTGCTATCTATCTGTAGCTTTTCGCTGACCAACAACAAAAACGTACTAATATTAGACAATTCTGCCGCTATATAGCCACTATTTACTAGTGGGCCAACTCTTGTGGACATTTGATAGGATCTCGCAGTCCAAACATAATTACATTGTGGGCAACATTTGGCCTCTGTTCCCGAGTTTGACACCATAATAAATTATTACGATAATATCGCGGTATCAAATATACGTATTCAAAAGTCATATAAAAATATAAAAAATAAAGTAATATAAAACTTCAAACCGTACTTCGGAATGGCAGTACAGTAGTACGTTGTCATCGACAGTGAACCATAGAACGTCGTCCATGTTTACACAATGCATTCTGGTAGTTGCAGTCTATATGACGTGAAAGACCACTAACCAACACGGAACGGACATGGCGTTTCAAACTACATTTCCTTCCCAGTGATAGATGTTTCGAACGCAGGGCTGTTTTTTCTTATCGACGACCGCAACTAGAGTTTCCTCTGTCAGCTCGGCGTTGGAGCTGAATATCCGAAGCCTGTCAAAATGTTAAAGTGTTCTTCACAGTGATTTTGTCAATGACTGTGGTGGGAACAGACATAACTAGTTGAATCCTTAACAATGCGACTCAAGGCAACAAGGCAGTGATTCGCTGCTTTTCACCGCTGCTGCTCCCGAGATCGTCAGAGCCAGGGCTGGGTCCCGTTACAGCTCGCCAAAGATGTCTACGGAGAAGGAGGAATATGACGAAGCCATACTTGTGACAGAGGCCGGGCCCCAATGGCTCCGAGCCGAGGTTGAGCGTCTAAACCGGGAGCTCCATGAGACAACACATGAGAAGATTCAGGCGGCCGAGTACGGGCTGGCGGTGCTCGAAGAAAAGCAGCAGCTGAAACAACGGTTTGATGAGTTGGAGACGGAGTATGAGGCGGTCCGACAGGAGATGGATCAGCTGAAGGAGGTAAACCTAGGGCGCAGTCACGCAGCCAGACAGTTTAAATATGTCCGTGGTTACTAATAAGATTTTTTTCATTTCTTGTCAACAAGGGGTTGAAGAGATGGTTCCATGTAAAGTTACTGTCAAATTAGAAAGATTGACATAGAAGAGAAATAAGTTATAAGCTGAGTCAAACAGGGCCGCAAACAAGCAGTTATTCTAATTTCCTCCTAATTTGACTTCCCAAATTTTTGGTTTTTGGTCTACAGAGTCCACTGAAATGGTGAACAGGGCATTGGTTTCAATATATATTCCTATGTAAAATAACTTGAAATTTCACAAATGATGTGATACTGAAGAATCAGTTCATTGAACGATTGCAAACATATCAACTAACAGATCTAGAACTGCTAAAAGGGAAGAATATGGTCATGTGATGCCATTCACAACCACTTTAAAACTTTTTTTGGTTGTTGGTATTGCTATATCGAGAAGGTTTCATCTTTGTGAAAGAACTACAAATTTAATAAAACCTCTGACATGCTGATTCCCAAGACTCATTTGGTATCTTAATGTAAGAAAATAGTCTTACTCCTCACAGTCACTTTTTTTTGGTCACTTGCCTGTACTTGCTCCTGGTATGTAAGGTTAGGGCCTTCACAGAAAGCAGCTGCTGTAGGTGTCGCTTCAAAATTTGGCCAAGTTGGCTTTTGTTTAAAAGATTAAATTGTGTGAAGGCAGAAAAGAAAAGATCAACTAGTTTGTTCTGTTGACCAGTTTGACCTGTGGCAACATGTTTCTTGCAATGAAAGGCTGTGGTTGCATTGCTAATGTCAGCTTTTCTAAAATTCTCATCAGTGGCTATCTCGTCACAACGGTTTTTGTGATTGTTCTATACGCAGCCAACTTTCTCATCTGCCATGATTTATATAGAGCAGGCCTTACAAATGTAATGTTGCCTGAGAACCACCACAGCTGACTATTGTTACCATTTTTGAGGAAAGAAGGAAGGATGGATTTATTTATAAATAACAAAAAAGAATCATCAACCACTTGGCCACCAGCACAGTTAAATGTCAGAAATACAAAGAATATTTGATTTTAAATGCTCTGGAAATTATGTGTTGCTTGATTAACCTATGCCTGCGAGGATTCTTACTCATCCAGGTCATGATATCCAAAAAGGGTTTAGTTCTGGATATCTGAGCTTCTTCTTGGAGTTTCAACTCCAGTTACTTACAACTAAACCCCTTTTGGATAAGCCTATATTAAGGGTGTTATAGTGTATATGTCACCTGAAGGCCTGTTGTGATACTGATGTTATTATGATGCATATTAATTTGACGTCACAAAACTAGTGCCAAAGTCTCACCAGCTGACTGCACATACTGTATGTTTAAATCATGTTTTTTTAAGTTTCATTTTGTTGTAGATTATATGAAGGAAATAGAGCGTTTCAATGTATGCTGTGGTTATGCAATGAAGATTTGCTCCGTTTAATTAGTCCATCTTTAGTCAAGACACACTGTCTTAAAAATTCCCTGGGGTTTCAAAGGAGCAAAATATGTTTAACCAAACAAAAAGGCTTACTTATTACATGGTGCACTACTAAATCAAAAAATAATAATCAGTTATCATCAAGTACAAGAGAAATTAGCGGTCAACCAACTGCAACTCAAGCTTCTTGCTCCTCTCCTGCTCTTCAACTAAAGAAAGCACCTGGTGAAACAAGGTGCTGTACATCACATATAACATATTTGACCTGCTACTAATAATCAACAATAACATAAATTAGATAATAAGCAACACCAAGACAACCCTTAAACAAAAGAAAATATCATTAATGGCTTCCATAATCTAAATCTGTAAGCTTCCTGACTTCATCCCATTGGTAAATGTTGTGAATTATGTCACATTGCTGGATCCAACTGTCAGTAATGCCTCTAATGACCAATAAAATCTTTCCTCCTGGGTGAAGGAAGCAAAAGAGGTTCTTCAGGGTCTTCAGCAAAATGTTCATCAATGTAATAAATCAAGTGGGTTTGAACACAAACCAATAGAGCACATGCTGTGTTTTGCCAGTGACTCAAGAGAGTCCCTTGAAATACACTGTGTTCCAAATTATTATGCAAATCATATTTTCTCAGATTTTTCAAAATTATCTATTTGAATGGCAGTCACTATGATCATGATCAAGTCAACATCCCAATGATAATAGTACATTTAAAAAAATAAAAAACACAACTGCACCAAAATTCTTGTTACAAATTATAACGCACAATTGAGTTTCCCCACATTTTATTGCCAGAACGAACAAAAAATGGTTATGTGTGCAATTATAAACATAAACAGGTCATGCCACACCAAGTTTGTCTCCTTTGATGCTCATTGCAGCCAGAGATGCAGATGTATTCTTTGGAGCATGGCATAGTGCATTGTCATGCATGAAAATGATCTTGTTCCGAAAAGCTTGATTCTTCCTTTTGAACCATGGCAGGAAGCGTTCTTTGAGGAACTCTATATACCTTGTGGGTGTCATCTTCACACTGTCAGGGATCCTGAAAGGGCCAACAAAATATATC
>JAFBJS010001204.1:18409-140675 GCA_016785265.1 Paraplagusia blochii
CGCTAGACTTCCTCATGGGGAATTGAGTCAGTACTACTGACACTTTTACCGGCATGCGATTAATGATGTCATTTAAAGGGACAACCACAATGATCAGTGCTACAGTAAAGATAAAAGAATTTAGTTAGGCAACTGGACATTCAGTTTTTTGGAAAACGTTTCACCTCTCATCCAAGAGGCTTCTTCAGTTCTAACTGTTAGTGGGGCGTAACAGACGTTATATCCTGTGAGTGAGGAGGAAGGGGTGTTTCAAGTTCCTCCTGTTGGGTGAACCTGGGGTTACTGTCATTGTTGGAGTGGTTTTGGTCACACGGCTCGTTAATATGCGAAACTGGTTGATGAGAGTGGAATCTTTTGGGTATTGTTCCCAAAAGAGCTTTGTACGTGGATGAGAGGTTATGTCTCACCACCTCTGTTGAGGGATGGTTTTTCCAGGATGAAAAAATGGCTTCTTTAACACCTCTCAAACCATCTGTCTTCTCTGGCCAAGATCTGAACATCTTGCACCTTAAAAGAGTGGTTGGTGGCCTTAAAGTGTAAGTGAACGGCTGAGTCCTGACCTGAGGTGTTAGCCCATCTATGTTGGGCCACCCGTCTGTGTAATGGCTGCTTGGTTTCCCCAATGTAGAGGTCCGAACAATCCTCGCTGCACTGAATGGCATAAACCACGTTGTCCAGCTTGTGTCTTTGGATCTTGTCTTTGGGATGAGCCAGTTTCTGACTTAGGGTGTTGCCGGGTTTGAAATGCGTATGGATCTGATGCTGATTAAAAATTTGCCTGAGTTTCTCAGAGACCCCAGCGACGTAAGGAATTACGATTGTCCTTACTGTTGTCCTCCCTCTCTGTAGGCCTTTCCTTAGTGGTTTTAAGAAAGGCCCATTTGGGATAACCACAGTTCTTAAGGGATGTCTTCACGTGTGCTTGTTCCCTCATCTTACGTCTATTTGTGGTGAGGATGGTGTCTGCCCGTAACTGGAGAGTTCGGATGACCCCCAGTTTGTGTTCCAGTGGGTGGTGAGAGTTAAAACGGAGGTACTGGTCAGTGTGGGTTGGTTTTCTGTAAACCTCTATGTTAAGATGTCTGTCTTCCCTGATGCTGACTCCACAGTCCAAAAAAGCAAGGCTGTTGTCCTTAACATCTTCTCTGGTGAACTTGATGTTTTTGTCCACTGAATTGATGTGGTCAGTGAAGCTGTCAATCTCCTGGACTTTGATTTTGACCCAGGTGTCATCTACATAGCAAAACCAATGACTTGGAGCTGTTTCACCTCTCTTGGATGAAAGGTGAAATGTTTTCCAAAAAACTGAATGTCCAGTTGCCTAACTAAACTCTTTTACCTTGACCATGACCTGGATGACTGAGAACCTGCATTGACATGCTACAGTAAAGTAAAGTGCTCCGTGGTCTGGAGCTTTTTGTGGATAGAAAACTGTAATTCTTAATGACTCCACGGAGCTGGTCATGTGAGGGCGGGGGTAAGATTTCAACACAAGAAATCAAACAAACTTCACAGAGTTCATGGTCTTGGAGAACCAGCCGCTCTTTCACGTTTAAGATGCTGTTTTTACTAAACGTGTGGAGTTTCTGTAGCCCTGCTAGGTCATAACTTATCGTTTTCTAAATAAGTATTCCTCGCACCACTTTGCCAGTGAAATGCCGTTCGGTGTCGTCTCTCGTGTCATCAACAAGAAGTCGTTTACATTGTGACAAAGCTGAAATGTTTTTTTCTCTCATTAAAGAGGGCTTTTTACTCTTATACTGCAGCTATTTCTATCAGTGCCCATTTATATTGCCTATTGTTGTCAGGACTGAATGAGCGGGTTATAATGTTAATCGATGTTTTTGGAAGTTGTCCAATACTAGACATTTCTTCTTTACTGCTGGACAAAGAATCATAGGACTGTTTCAGACAAAATGAAACAAATATTAAAACAAATATTTATATATGTGTATATATATATATATATATATTATATATATTCAAACTTTAATTTCCTGAATGACATGTCTGTATCTATATGTATGTTTATATATATAAAAAACACACATAATGGGTGTGCAAGTCACAGTGCAAGTCACAGACTACATTACTGGAGTGCCAATACCTTTAAGTATGCAGTTTTTGAACCCAGGAATCTGTGTGTAAGACAGGTGTGATATCAACTACAGCATGAAACCACTAGAGAATTAATTATCCTAAGGTCATGTTGTTTAGCACTTTAATGGTTTACTTTAAAGTATTTCTCCACTTTGCTTCCTTCAACCTTGCAAAACTGAAATATTTGATCCTCATTTCATTTCAGATGGAGCGGGAGAAGGTTGCCTTGATAAATTCTCTCCAGGAAAGTCAGAAGCAGCTGGAACAGGCATATGGCACCGTTTCGGAGCAAAAAGAAACAGTCAACAGGCTGACAGAGAATCTCAGTGCCATGAGAAAACTGCAGGCCAGTAAGGAACGCCAGTCTGCCCTTGACACCGAAAAAGACCGTGACAGTCATGAATATGGAGACTACTACGAGCTGGACATCAACGGACCAGAAATTCTGCGATGCAAGTACACAGTGGCCATGTCTGAAGCTGGAGAGCTCAGGCAGGAACTGAAGACATTGAGTGCAAAGTATGAGAAATGCCACACCCAGTACCAAGAAGAGCGGGAGCAGTTGGAAAATGAAATCCAAGACTTGCGCTCCAGACTGGCATTGTTGGAAAAGACCAGTCAAACAGACAGAGCAGCTGTAGATTGTCTGGAGAAGGAGCTTCAAACAGTCAGCAAAGCTGCCAGAGAATCCCTCAGCAGCCTCAATGTGGCACAAGATGAGCTTATAGCTTTCAGTGAGGACTTGGCCAACCTCTACAACCATGTCTGCATATGCAACAACGAGACCCCCAACAGAGTCATGTTGGACTACTACAAAGAAGGCAAGGTCCTGGTTAGGAAGGGAAGTGAAAGGAAAGAGCAACAGTCTTTTGTATTAATTAGCAATGGACTGATCAGTGAAACTGATCCTGGAAAGTTAGACTCTGGCAGCAGCACCACTACAGACTCCCGTCCAGAGCACATGAATGTTTATAATCTTGTAGCTATTATCAAGGACCAGATTTGCCATCTGCAGCAGGCAGTGGATCGCACCACAGAGCTGTCACGGCAAAGACTTGCCAACCTGGAGTTGAGTGCAGTGGCAGACAAGGACAAGGAGGCCTGCATGGAAGAGATCCTGAAGCTGAAGTCCTTGCTAAGCACCAAGAGGGAACAGATAGCTACTCTTAGAGCTGTTCTAAAGGCTAACAAACAGGTCAGATGAACATTTGTGTCTTGTGTTTCCTGTATAAATGTGAACTGCAAACAAAAAGTAGCATATTTTGAGGAATTATTTTAATGCAGCGTGCTTACTTTCTTAGTTTTTTAGTGGCAGCATCTGTGCTACACTGTATGAGTCTATTGTTTATAAAGAAGCTGTTAAAATATTATACATTTTCTCAATTTTCACTAAAAACATCACCTGGGTGCTTATTATTAGCCAAGTAAAAACCAAAGTTATTGCATTTGACAAAGACATTCCTCAGATTGCAGTACTTTTTACAGGAGGTGAAAGGGGATCTGTCTTACTGGCTGGGTTTAAAAAACAAAACCCATTAGGATTTGATTGAAATACAGCACACTTACAGCAGTTAAAACTCTGGCTGTTGTAGGAGCCTATGTTCACTTAAATTATTGATAAGGCATTATAGTTAAACAGACAGCAGTGGTTCTTTTACATTGGCTGAGAAACTTTGTTCTAAAAGAAAACACATCTTGTTAAACTAGGCCATTGTTTTACATGCATTAGTTTCCTTCTTCATTTTCTCACAGGAAGGATGTTCATTGCTCTCTAAATCAGCATAAAGGGTTTTAAAAGTCTTTTAAGTTTAAGCCTGAACATACACAAGAAAAGGCAAGTAACTCTGTGACCTTGTTACTCTCTGTAGACAGCTGAAGTGGCTCTGGCCAACCTGAAGAGCAAATATGACAGTGAGAAGTCTATGGTGACTGACACCATGATGAAGCTCAGGAATGAACTTAAGGCTCTAAAGGAGGACGCTGCTACCTTCTCTTCTTTGCGGGCCATGTTTGCTACACGGTACATTTGTGCACACTTTATCCCCGATCTTCAATTGCAGTTACATTGTTGACATTTTCTTAATGTATTTTATTGTGTAATGAAAAAAATGGTAAATTATTCATCACTGTAGAGAGATCTATAATATAAGACAATTACACTTACATTTTTGCATGTATTTCTTGTTTTTTCCATGAGTCACAAAAGAATCACCTATGTCTATTTGTTGATATTTGACTTATATCTAATTCAGAAATACAGAGAATTTATTCTTTCATAGAAAATGTATTTATCTCAAATTGTAATTCTTCTTCTTTTCAACTTCAACTTTTATTTGTTTATAATGCCAGATCATAACAACTGTTATCTCAAGGCACTTTACAAACAAGCATGCATGCATAAAAACAGGAATAAAAAAGAATATATAGAGATAGCCCCTGCCCTTATAGACCTTCACACCGGCTGAGGAACAACTCCCAAAAACCCAGAAAGGGAAAAAAGATTGACAGTGGAGGGGATCCTCACCCAGGACGGACAGGCGGGCTAACTAAACATTAGCAAGTTAAAAACTAAAATTTCTTTAAGGTCTACAAATAAAAGAAGGGCACTATATGTCTATTCAGGGTCCAATTAAGCTCATATGCTCCATAAGACGAAGTCCAGAGTCCAGATCAGACAGTAGGGTGCTTGGGGAGTTTGGCCAAACTTTTCCTTTTGGCTTGTCACTTTTTTTCAAGGGTTGCCACAGTGAACATTTTCCATCCCACCCTGTCCTCTCTATTCCTCAACTCTAACTCTACCTCCATGTCCTCACTGTATCCATAAATCTCCTCTTTGACCTTCCTCTTCGTCTCCTGCCTGCATTTTTCATCTCTAGCATTCTTCTACCAATAAAATCACTGTTCCTCCTCTAAACATGTCCAAACCATCTTAATGTAGGTTCTCTAGCTCTTTCGCCAAACCTTCTGGTCTGTGTTGTCCCTCTACTCACCTCATCCCTGGTCCTGTCTATCATTGACTCTCCTAAAGAGAACATCAGCATCTTTAACTCCAGTCTTCTGCCTCTATACCATACATCATGGCTGGTCTCACCACCACCTTGTACACCTTTTCCTTCACCTTAGCCGACACTCTTATCACAGCTCACTCCTGACACTTTTCTCCAGCTATTCCTGTACTCTATTCTTCACCTCTCTTCCACAGTCTCCACTGCTTGATCTTAAGTATTTTAACTCTTGCATCTTCTCCACCTCTGCTCTTTGTAGACCACTATTCTCCCTTTCATTCACTTACATTTACATTAAATTTCTTCTCTCTAGTGCAAACTTCCATCTCTCAAGGTTCTCTTTTAGTTGCCTACCCTCACTGCAGATCTCAATGTCATCTGCAAACATTATCGTCCATGGAGACTCCTGTGTGACGTCATCTGTCAATCTGTCCATCACCAAAGCAAAAGAAGGGGCTCATGGCCGATCCTTGATGCAGTCCCAGCTCCACCTTAAATTCTTTTGTCCTTCTAACAACATATCTTGCACCAGTCTAACATATTGTTTTGCCTGATACAAAACCACAATCCCCCTTTGGCACCCTGTCATAGGCCTTTTCTAAATTTCCACACAATGCAGTTCCTTCTGACCTTTGCTGTACTTCTCCATCAACATCTTCAAAGCAAATATTGCATCTGTGGTATTCTTTATTGGCAAAAAAAAATTCTGCCGTTCGCAAATATCTACCTCTTCCTCAACCTAGCCTCAACTACTCTTTCACAAACCCTCATCATATTGCTCATCGAATTTATCCATCAGTAATTGATACAACTCTTTTTTGTAAATGGGCACAATAACAGTTTTTCTCCACTCATTAGGCATCTTGTCCATCTTCAAAATTCAAAATTTATAGCTACTCCCCTTAAGCACTTCCATACCGCCACTTATATCATGAGGACCAACTGCCTTTCAACTCTTCATCCTCATGAGGGCTTTTCTTAAGTTATGCTTTCTAATCTGATCTACTTTCTTCCTGTTAGAATCTCGCTCCTCATTTCTATGCTCCCGCTCATTTTCTTCATTCAACAACTCCTCAAAGTACTCTCCCCATCTTCCAAGCACACCTTTCTCAAAGGTAATAAAATTTCCACCCCTGTGCTTAATCAGCCCCACCTGCTCAAATCCTTCCCACATTGATTCTTCTGCCTTGCCAATCTGTAAAACTGACCTTCTCCTTCCTTCGTGTTGACCCATAAAACTCCACATATGCCTTTTGTTTGGCCCTATACACTTCCTTCATCGCCTTCCTTGTCCTCTCTCTAGTTCTGTTACTATCCAAACTCTTTTCTCAAATTGTAATTAATTGTTGTTCATCCATAGCTGTTTAATTAGATTTGATAGTTTATCCAATTACATTACAATTGGAGTTTTTAAAGTGAACGATTTTGTTTAATGAGTGTCTGTTTAAGTATTGGGATAGACAAAATGCATTGTGGGAAGAATCTGATGTAATACAGTCAGCTGGCAGGGGAAGGAGTCCTCCCATCTGGAAACTGTTGTCGGGGGAATGGAGAAAACATTTGACAACAGCAGCAGTAGAACTGCTCCACCTGCTGGAGTAAATGTGTTTTGCTTTTTACAGGTGTGACGAGTATGTTACTCAGCTGGACGACATGCAGAGGCAGCTGGCTGCTGCTGAAGATGAAAAGAAGACCCTGAATTCCTTGTTACGGATGGCCATCCAACAGAAACTGGCCCTAACACAGCGTCTGGAGGACCTGGAGTTCGACCATGAGCAGGCACGGCGCAACAGTGCCTCAGCAGTGGGTGGTAAAGGCAAAATAAAGGGCAAAGGAGGCTCTTCCAGCCATTATGTAAGTTTAAAGCAGAGAATTTCTAAGTGACACAAGCATTGTCTGCTGTATTGTTTGTCAACATTGTTGGTCAATATTTGCATATCTCTAGGTCTTTGCATACACTCCCTATCATTAACAGTAGTTGTGTAGCACTAACACACTTTTGTAAACCTCCAGAAACATTATCATACTTTGACCTGTTCCGTTTTGACTTTGGCACAATATGCCAAATTTATATACTTCATGTATGTTGTCCTTTCGCACAATGTCACTAGACCCATTAGCTGTGATCAGATAAGCGTCACTGTGTGCTGTGTTACAAATAATTTAACCAATTGTTTAAAATCTACTTTGAATTTTTGTCTTGCAGTAAATCATTGAAGCCAAGCGTCAGTGTCAAGCATATAAAAAAGTTCACCTCAGCATCTATTTTCTGTCCCTCATGAAATTCTGATTGTTCATTTGTGTTAAATATTTGCCAACACTCTTTGTTTCAGTGCCAAAAAGAACATTTTTCAAACATCTTGACCATAAAAATTTTGACTCTGTCCTTCTGTGAATTTCAAAGTCCTCCTACAATTGTGCTCACTGGTGTCACTAAATTAAGGACATGTCCAGAGGAGTGGTAGACCGAAAACCTGTTGGCTGTATTATTGTAATTGAGCACTTTTCTTTTATTTATTTCTATGAGATTCCTCTTCCTTTCTAAACTAAAACTAATACTTAGCAACTTTTTAATATATAGTTTTGCATGTTTATTTTTACTACAGACCTAGGAGCAAAATATTCCTTTAAAAAATGTATTTTACTTTTCATGTTGCCAGGCCTTACTTCCTTTGCCTTAGCATTTCAGTGTGCCTTCTTGAAGGTTTGTAGAATTACTTTTACAACCACTTCTTCTATCTAACTTATTTAAATACATCACCGTGTCTCCTTTTTAAATGTAATCTGAGGCCCTTCAAATGAAAATGTTAACACAAGATTGCAATTGAAGATTACAAGTTATGGTCAGATGTTAAGAGTATTCAGAAACATAATCAATGAAGGAAAGTCCCTAATGAAATCTTTGTAATACATTTATTTGTATGGATCTGACAAATAATCCCATCCCCTGTGTTATAAGTTCAATTTGCATTGTGTTTTTTAACATGTTCCGCCTACTTGTAGACTTGCAGTAATTTTGTATGTTTTTAATATAACTACAGTTGTTTTTATTTGACATCATACACAAAAAAAACCATTGTCTTCTGTTATATTGGGTCGACAGGAGAGGCTCTGTTACATTACTAAAAAAAGGTGTCCCAAGTCGTTTTCTGTTACTTACTGTACATTCAATTTATGGCTGATGAAGAAATAAATATTTACTCTTAAGTGGAGGTTTTGTTTTTTCTTTTTTGTCATGGATGCAGATTTTAGTAAATATGCAAAATCTCTAATTTCTTAAATATTTTTTGCATCTGGATACAAATAATTGCAATAAACAATTGCAGAAAAATAACAGGAAAACAATAAATATACAATAAAAATACAGGTTCTCTTGGGGGGTGACTAGGGTGGACAGGGACAAGAATGAGGTGATTAAGGGGACAACTTAGACAGGAAGGTTTGGAGAAAAAGCTAGAGAAGCTAGATTGAGATGGTTTCGACATGTTCAGAAGAGGGACAGTGGTTATATTGGTAGAAGAATGACCCTAGAGAAGGAGCCACCAGGTAGGGTGTAGATTGATGGATGCAGTGAGGGATGACATGGAGATAGTTGGAGTTGAGGATACAGCGGACAGGGTGAGATGGAAATTGTTGACTCGTTGTGACAACCCCTGAAAAAAGGGACAAGTCAAAAGGAAAAGAAGAGAAAAAGAATAAATATGAAAATTGAAAGGTTATTGGATAGTATATGTGATTGTATTGGGCTTGCAAATTATCACATTTCTACCCAAATTGCATAGATGCACCAAATATCTATACCACATTTTTCTTGAGATCACACGCATTAGGCGTCTTCCATTGCCTTGGGTTACAGCCGTTTGTCCATTTCAACACCAAATTGGCATTTTTTTAAATGCATTTGTAGGATCAATAGGTGAATTTTTGAAACTGAAAATAAAGTGGTA
The DNA here is from genome assembly GCA_016785265.1 of Paraplagusia blochii. Lineage (NCBI taxonomy): Eukaryota > Metazoa > Chordata > Actinopteri > Pleuronectiformes > Cynoglossidae > Paraplagusia > Paraplagusia blochii. The sequence continues at coordinate 27,462 of JAFBJS010001204.1, forward strand.
ACAACGTAATAACAAAAACTAAATTAAAAAATGAGGAAAAAACAAACAAACAAAAAAGGTGTACAACATGTATAGCGTCACCAGTTTTCCCTAACACCTATTTCCGGTGATGGGAAATGGAAGGTGACATAGATGTCGACGTGATTACGTCAGGGGACGCGTTCAAAGAAGGACCGACGGGACTCTACAATGGGAGGTTCGTAACTCTGTCTAAATTTATTCGTGAATAAATAACACATTTGGCTTGAAACCGAACTTGAGTTTAACTTTATTAGTCACAAACCTGGTTGGTACGATTGAGGGCGAGTCGCATAAAGGTGACGTCACAAGTGATGCCGGAGGTGAAAGTTTCTTATTCTTGTTTACCTCACTGTAAACACATATATCATAGCTCGCGTTGTTGTTTGCCAGACTGACGTTACAGTTCCTTGTGTTTTTTAAAGGAAATTCAATCTTTTGCGATCGGACGCATTTCAAATACCTTCCCTCAAACTTCCTGATTGACTTGAATGTGAGGGTGTTATTTCTCTTTGCCATTTTGGCTGCTTTTTTGTAACGCGCAGATTAAAATTACATATCAACGGTAAATGGAAAAAAAAAGATTTTGTTATAGAACAATGTTTGCATTCTTGACATTGTGATCTACAGTGAGAGTAGACAACAACTAAAAGAGAACGTAGAGGTGGAGGTTTGCACCAGAGAAGTGGTTCCTAACCGTGTTGGAGCTACCGAACCCCACCAGTTTCATATGGCCATTCACCGAAACCTACATTAGTAGGGTGTGTCGGTGTGTCTTGACCTCCGCTGAACCCCTGAGACTGACTCACCGAACCCCTAGGGTTTGATCGAACCCAGATTAAGAACCACTGTACTAGAGAGAAGAGAAATTAAGGTCAGTCGTAACAAGACAAAGTACTTGTGTGTGTGAATGAAAGAGATTGAGAAAAGTGGAATGATGAGGTTACAAGGAGTTAAGGTGGTAAGGGTGTAGGAGTTTAGATACTGAGGATCAACTGTTCAGAGCAGTGACTGAGACTGAAAAGAGCGGAGAAGAATAGAGTACAGTCAGGATGGAACAACAAGAGAAAGGTGTTGGGGCTGATTTGTGATAGAACAGTGTCAGCTAAGGTGAAGCAGGTTAGCAGGACAGTTGTGAGACCAGCCGTGAAGTATGTTTTAGGAAATGGCTAAAGAGAGGAGGCAGCGCTGGAGGTGGCAGAGTTAAAGCTGCTGAAGTAAAGATCTTTGGGGGTGTCTAGGATGGACAGGATCAGGAATTAGGTGATTAGAGGGACAACACAGACAGAAAGGTTTGGAGAAAAGGCAAGAGAAGCCAGATTAAGCTGGTTTGGGGCAGTGGTTATGTAACCGGTGTAGCCTCTGCGTTGTGTTGTTCAGAAATGCTCCATGCTACTGCTTGTCAAAACGTGTTTAATATCTTCTCACTCTCCCACAGAGACAGAAGACAGAATAATGTACAATACAAAACAATAAGTAAAAAAACACTGAAAGTAAAAATGTACATAAAAATAAAAAGCTACAAAAGACCACTCATTAGGCCACAGAGACAGAAGAAAGAGGGAGAGGATGAATATGGCGGGTCTTTTTTATTAAAATACCTCAGCCCACCCTTTCCGGGTGGCCTAATTGGAGGTACTCACCTGTCCATCTTAAGGTGCGTATGATTATACGAGAACATACCAATTGTGTCAGGCATACAAAACAAAACAATTATGTGTAATTATAACAACATTATGGAGTTTTAAATAACCTCTGTTACATCCACCCCCTAGAATAGCACAACATTTTGGATAAAAAAGACAAGACACAAAAACCAACCCCAACATGACAAAATATACATGAGCAGTCAGCCATAAGCTCTCCACCAAAGGGATAAGAAATTGTGAGCATACATGGTGCCTAGAAAAACTCAAAATCCCTATAGACCAGGGGTTGGCAACCCGTGGCTCTTTCATCCTTCTGTTGTGGCTCTCTGTGACTTAAGAAAAATGATTGTTAAAATTTAAAAAATTTAAATATTGCATTTCAGTTTGCTCATTTTAAAATAAAATAATTCTGAATGTGAAGATTATAGAAAACTTGTAACATTAATATAAAAAAATTTAATATTTTTCTTGCCCAAAACAGGGGTCGGCAACCTGCAACTCCGGAGTTGCGGCTCAGGAGTCATATGCATCACATTTCGTCTCTTTTCGTCCTTATGCTGCAAAAATACAATTATTTTCCCAAGCCACACTGAGCATAATTGTATTTATTAAATGTATGTATTAAATGAAAGTGTAATATTGTGCGCAGTGGTTCAAAAAAAGTCCCATTCACATGCAGTTTGAAGTGAGGATGTGAAAACATCTGGGGGTAGGGCGAAGTGATTTCACGATACGACACGAGTGGAACTCGGGAACTCTTCCCCCTTCCCATCGTCGTATCAAACGGGTTCAGCAATATTACCTTTAATTTCGTTTTTTTAGCACGGAGCAAATGTCTGAGCGTCTGTAATGTATGAATGTCTGAACTGCAAGACTCACTACTATGAACAGACTTAGAAAACTGCAATAAAGGACAGTAGTTGGTCGTCATACTATAAAGAAATATAATATATTATTTATATTTATTAACTTGAGTTCAACATTCGTGTCTAACAGCAAGTTTACAAATGGGATTGTGTCACTACAGTGAAATCTGAAAAGAACAAAGATGAGACACAGATAAACACTCACATCAATCTGATTTCAACAATAAGGTCATCTGTCCTTTACACTGACCAGTTCACTGTCATCTTCATTAGATCTAAAGAACATGGTTAAATTGTTAAAGCTACTTTGTTTAACTTTATACCAATGGCACAAGAACAGTTTTGTCTTGGGCCGAACAGAACTGATTGGGGGATATTTATCAGGTAACCATGTTGCAAAACAAAGAAAAAAACACATTATGGTTGTTTATACAATGGGTAAATGTAAAAAACATATACTGTGTTATCTCCACTTTAGATGGAAAAAATATTTGTGGCTCCTAGTATTTTCTTTTACATGGAAACTGCTGCCAAATGGCTCTTTGGGTGTAAAAGGTTGCCGACCCCTGCTGTAGACCGATTGAAGTGTCAGTTTAAAAGTAAACACAAAAAACAAATACCTATCACAGTAGAGAGTAAACACAATTACACATGTGTAAAAGTGGACACTACACATTAATTACATTACTGTAATGTTGATCAATCCCTAATAATATTTCCAGCTGTGTCATAGACTCAATGAGACGACACACCGGCTTAATAACGCTACCAAATTGTGACATAAGTCCAGCTTCTACGTGTGGTCTCTGAAATGAATCTGGACAGGCAGAAGATGAAAATGGTGGAGGAGTAGGACCTGACAATGGTTGTTCCAGGTCAGTAAGGGGAACAACCGGTAGAGAAGCAGCTAGAGGGGGAGAGCCAGCAGATCGCCCCATGCAGAAGCTTCGGTTTCAACAGAAAACTACTCATCCACCCATGAGGCGGTGCGACCGTTATTCCACTTACATGTAAATTAGAACCAGCAAGAGATGTTTCAGCTGTTGCAGCTACGGTATCCGACACGGCCATATCTGAATCATGCCAGCCAGTCTGAGAAGGGACATTACAGTTACCTCTGTTACAGTTATAATGGTAGAAAAATGCAAGAGATGGAGCTAATAGGTAGGAGACAAAGAGGAGATTTATGGATGCAGTGAAAGAGGACATGGAGGTAATAAGAGTTAGTGTTGAGGAAACAAAGAACAGGGTGAGATGGAAATTGTTGACTCACTGCGGCAATCCCTTGAAAAAGGGACAAGCTGAAAGAATAAGGAGGTGAAAGAGAAAGTGTTGATTCTGTTTGGGAAAAAATGAAAAGCTGTTTAGTTGCCATCTTTAATGACGCACAATGCAACAAACATTGCAAAAAAATGGGGACATACTCTATGCAAAGAACAAAAATACTGTAAGCTAATATGGCAAAACAACGTGATTTAATAAGATATACTACTCAACTAGGTTGCCCATAAATATTTTATCTAACTAGGAATAATGGTGGATCCAGTCTTAAACGTGAGATGAGATACTGGCTGAGGGTCTCTTTTGTTTGGTTTCCTCTCTTTTTTACATAAACAGACAGTTTTCATGTTCAGCTGTTAGAAGACAGTGTCTTCCTCAGAACTGACCCAAGGCTGGATACCGAACTGGTGGATAAACTCATTCTCCAACTCAACAGAATCTACCCTCAAGTGCTCACAGACAAAGAGGCCACCAGGGTAAGTTCTCATCCTTCAGTTAGGTTTTTCACTGTAGTTCTGAGTGAAAGATACACACACTAAAGTGCTACTCAACATTTAAATAACCTAAGTGTTACACCTAAGATGAGTTTATTACAGTTGGGTGAATCAGTTTATTCTCTAAAAAACAAAGGAAAAATGTCTTAATAAAAGCTGCATTAACAGGTAAATCTATCTTCTGATGTTGAAAAAAGAGATGTAAAGGGTAATGAAAGAAAAAGGGGTTCAGGCATCCTAGGTAATTACACAATATTTCAAATATCAGCAACATTGGATGTCAAATTGAGGGAAATCATAATTTTGTAAGCAAAAAACACAAGGTACAAGCACTCCTTTCGGCCTCTGTTGGGATGAAGATCAGCTTTTGACCTTCATTACTCTTATCCAGTTCCGAAACTTGGAAGTGCCTACGAGTTTTCGCCTGGGTGAGCTCCTGACTCATCTGCAGGGGATAGGAGAGGAAGCATGCAGGGAGTTTTACCGAGCGCTTCACCTGCATGTGGAGGAGGTATACTACAGCCTGCCCACACGGCTTCGTCTGAGAGGTTAGTCCTAAAAAAACCCAGTGGGTGAAACATTAGTTTCACTGTGATAATTACATCTGCATTTTCTTCTGTGCCAATTATTGAAAATGTCACACTAAACAATCACTGTCCTCAGATTCACTGGATCCCCTTGCACCTAAATATGTATGCCAACAGAAACATGATCTAAATGAAAGAGGTAAATAATATAATAAATATATTCACAATATTGTAATTGAAATCGTTCACTGCAAAAACCAAATAGTTTTGGACCTTTTTACTAATCAGTACAAATCTAGCCTTTATACTAACCCTCCTTACTGTGTCCAGGTTCCCTCTTCTTCGTGGGATGCTTCAGTTTGGCAGTTGGGTTGGCGTTACTGTATTACTACAGCGGTGTGTTGATGCTTTTTTGTTTCCAACACTCAAATGTTACTGTTGGGCAACTGTGAATACTCTATATAGTTAATCTCATAATTGACTATGCTTACAAAGTCCACATCTCTCTTTCTTCAGAGAACAAATTGGCATGCGGCAGTCAAGCTCTGGGGATGGCAGCTCTTGGTTTGAAAAAGAAAGCTCAAGAGGTTCTTATATGGTACAATGAAGGAAGCCTCATAATATAAGAGGTGGTTCTTTATAATAATCAATCAATAATCATTCAAGGCCCACAACACTGAATTTTTAATGGGTGGAGTGCATATTTTTATGTGTTGTTTGACACACTTTTGAGTGATTATTATAAGTTATGATAAGTTATGATGTTATGATAAGACTACTCTTATCATAACAATAAACATTTGACTTTAAGTCTACTAAAGTTAAAGAATAAAATTAAATCAACTAACAGTTGGTAAGTGTACACTATGATGCAGACCAATTTGAGAATAATTTTGTAATAAAAATAATTTTCACACAGGTGTATATGTATTTATTTGACTTTCACAAAAATGGCAATTTTGTTGTAAGAACAACTTTCTGATGTGATTGTACTCTATATGTGTTGATGACTAAATTTGGGTCCACTTGTATGTTTCTTAAAAGGATGTACATAATTATATATTTAATAGCTACTACCTATATTAAACAACGTTGTGGTCCCAATGGTATTAAATGATCTCCATCCTGTGGTCAATAGTGGAACTAAAGTGTCTAATACGTTTTTGTCGTTACACTGCGTGAAGGCAAAATGGCGTTTACCTTCCATGCGAATCAAAAATATTATTCATTCGCTTCAACCCTTAACATTGTTTCGACATTATTGACGTAAAAAATATCGACATTATTGACGGAAACCATCTACAATGTAGTCTTTGTGGCGTTGTTGCAATGTAAGCCAATAGTTTTTCGAGTTGTTACGCGTTGCATTATGGGTATGCTTCCGAATAGCTAAGTATAAATGGTTTAAATACTTACATTAAGATTACAATAAGAGATTAAATGCGTTTGATAAAGTGAATACTTTACCAGCTTTTTTTTCCCGGAAACGCCTAGTTCTCATGTCAATTTTAAAAGACCATCACCTATACAGGTATGCAATACCCGCTGTATATATTGCATCTGAGTTCCCACATGTAGCGTGTTGTATGAAAGGAGAGAAGGTTAGCGCTCCCCTTGACAAGGATGGAAGAGGCCCCAGAGGCCTTCAACACACATATGGTTAAGGCATTGCCGCTTACTTTGTGGCATCTCTAACCAAGTTTTTATTTTGTTAAGATGTTAAATAGTAAAAAACTCCTGTCATATTATAGGCACTTTAAAAAAGTACTGTGTTTTTATGCATATTCAAGCCTGTATGTTGTTCTCAGTTGAGACTTTCCAACAGGAAGTAACCCCAAATACTTCCACCTATCCGTTTCCTGTTTTGTCAGCTAAGTGAAAGAAATATAAATTGCTGTTGCCTGAGGATAAACTAGTAGATGTCAACTAGTTACTGTAACATAAAATTGTTTGTGTAGAAGTTAATTTATATCAACATACAGTTAGAAAACACTATTTTATACTATATATTTGGTGTCTTAATGTTATGGATGGTGTTTAGATCTCATAAGATTTAAGAAAAACATTTTAATTTACAAGTTAACATTCATACTTTATCGTGAACATTCATAAAATGTAACTAAACAGAAATTATTAGTGTAATGTAGGAATGACAAAGACATAACATGCTTTATTTATAAAATTCCAATATTGATGTAATACAATACAATACTATATCATAACAAATAAAAAACACTGCTTTAAAAAAATAATTAAAGCTAAAAAAGCTGCAAATGGAAAAAATATATATATAATACACACCAAGGCATGAAACAGCATGTGAAAACCAGTTGAATAATAACAATAATTGATGTTTTTAGTGGAAGTTAACCATACGTGTACTCTAAACTGGCCATCATAAAAAAAATTTAAGGTCATGTACAGTGCATAGACTGCAAAAGAAATACAGTATAGGACTGTGGTGTATCCATCATGTTGTAAATATTGTATACAGAGATGACAGAGCAGCAGTAAACCACAGAAAACTGGTTAGAATGACTATATTTAAATGGAAGCACTTGAGTGATGTTTTGTTTGCTTTTGTGGTGAATGTTTAGTCATTTTCAACAATAAAATAGGGCAGTCTTATAAATAAGTTACATGTAAACAGATAACAACTCGGATAAGGAACCTACACAACGGAAAGGAGGAGACATGAGGTGACACTTGATACTCATGAAACCAATGGTCCCCAGGAGATACAATTGCAGAATACCAAATAAAGCCTGTCCTTCATTTACCAGGGTGATTGTTGATCCAAGTGGGGCTTTGTCTAAAATATATTGATATGGGGCCCAATTGAGTCAGAGTTAGAGCCAGGCTCTTTAAGAATTTACTTTAGGGCTCTGGACACCAAAGGCAGTTATGAAGACGTTGATGACAACAATAATGAAAACACAGGCTGTAGACACGTTTTCCAAGACATTCAGTCTGTAGTGCATGCTTTGATCGTTCAGGTTCCACTTTACTGTAAGAACAGATAAATTACATTATCAAGAGGGCAGAACTGAAATTTACTTACACAACAACATAATTGTTAGTTACTTTAGCCAATCCAATAAAGTTACACGCTCTGCAAACAAACAAACAAAAAAATTAGATCATATTTTCAACTATTTTCTAAAAACACCTGTTGACCCCTACAGTAGAAGACAGCTTTAATTTAACACCTTTAATTTAATAATAATTTAATAATTTAACATCTGTGGCTACATATTCTCAAACCTATTTTGAAGGAAATAATGACAGTATTCCGTTTCTGAAATACTCCCTGCACCTGCACTGCAGTCATTCTTTGCATGTACGCACAGATTCGAGTTGCAATTGCTTTTCATCTCGCGTTCGTTTAATGTTTGTGAGAGTTTGCTAAACCATTGACGTGAATATATAATGTAAGGGCTATCCTACTTGACTTCACCCATACAACCTACCCTAACCCATTGAAGTAAGTTCCATACCACTTTGTAACTATATATTGGATATTAATGAAATAACAGTCATAACTGTGCTTGTGCAATGATGAACTTTGAATGCCTTAAGATTACAATCCTCTCCTCCTTTCCCTTTTGGTGACGTAGGTCACCATGAAACGGAATAAGGATATTATGTCCTTTTTTGGTCCTGTGACCAAAAAAAAAAATAGAGAGATTGAGGGAGAGGAGCAGGAGGAGAAAGAACAGGAGGATGATCATGAGAAAGAAGATCCAGAGCAAACTAGAGAGAGAGAGCCAGAGATGGGGGCAGAAATGGCAAGTCAGTCAGCAAGCGTGTCAAGCAGGCCCAATGCACCATCAGGTTTGTGGCGTGTGTATGTGTGTCTGCGCGTGCGCGTGCGCCCGCGTGTGCTTGTGCATGTGCATGTGGCACCTGCGGCTGTGCAGTTTGACTAAATTAATTTCACATAGTTTGACTAAATGCAGTTCTAAATATATTACTAATCGATGAATAGTCTAGATAAATACACTACAGACATTGTTACCCTAAATGAATAATGAGCATTTTTTCACGAGTTGCATTTCAGTAAAGTGTGTTTCTTTCAGATATCAGCTTGTGCAAAGATGACATGCCAGTCGATCACATTTGAAGACCTTCCCTACCACAACCGTGGGAGATAGGAGGCGTAGTTTTGGTTTTTGTTAGATTTTTGCATGAAAAAGCACTTTAATATTGTATACTGTAATATTTATGCACGGTTTTTATGCACTCAAATTATTTTATCCATTAAAGGGATGTATGAAAGCTTAACTTTTTGTCATTTTATGGTTTCTTTATAATTACTTTTGTATAGCACAGTACCTACAAGATCTACAGCTCATTGTGCTTTATCAGCGTAAGTCGATGAAGAAAAAGACAACTGGCAAGATATGTAGCAAAACATTATGGTTAAGGTACACACACACACACACACACATACATCATATATATATATATATATATATATATATATATATATATATATATATATATATATATACATATATAAAATGTATAATGTATGTGTGTGTGTGTACCCCCCCGAAAAACATGTTGGCCCCTCTCCGCCCCGCCAGTAATTTTTGTCTAGAACCTGATAGCAGGTCAGCCATTTGTTTTTTAAGACAAGCCTTTTTCCACACAAGATTTATTTCCATTCAGTGTTGCATTAATTTTTCACCAAGATCTTGCATTGATGATGGTCTCCAGTAGATTCCAGCACATCCCAAAGATTCTCAATGGGGTTAAGGTCTGGACTCTGTGGTGGCAAATCCATGTGTGTAAATGATGTCTCATGCTTGCTGAACCAGTCTTTCAAAATTTGAGCCAGAAGAATCCTGACATTGTCATCTTGGAATATGCCCGTGCCATCAGGGCAGAAAAAATCCATTGATGGAATAACCTGGTCATTCAGCATATTCATGTTGTCAGCTGACCTCATTCTTTGAGCACATACTGTTGCTGAACCTAGACCTGACCTCCATATGTTTATGTATATATGTAAATATATATATACATATATACACATATATGCATACATACATATATATACACACACACATATATATACATAATACATATATATATATTAGGGATGGACGATATATCGGTCCACCGATAAGTATATATAAATATATCAGTATAATTTTTAATATTGGACTATATTGGTATTGGTTTTTGCATTGACATTCAAAATCCGATGCTGCAAAGCTGCGGCCATGGCAAATACACTGGACTTCCTAATGGGGTACTGCGTCAGTACTACTGACAGTTTGACCAGCACGTGATCACCTGCATATATCAGTATCGGTTAATGTCGGTATTGGGAACCCCCCCCCCAAAAAAATATATACATATATATATATATATATATATATATATATAAATATGGGCTTGCTTCATTAGTTTGTTTTTTTTTTATAAATATGTTAATCAACAATTCAAAAGTGATGGCTGATTTTTTATTTTTATTTGTTACTTTTGTAAGTTTCAAGTGATTTCAGTGAGAATTGTGGGTTTTCCCTTCTTTAACTGAGGGGTACCAACAATTTTGTCCACGTGTGTATATATACTGTATATGTACAGTATACTCTTCTCCAAGCTCGTCCCGGGTGAGGAGTTTCTCACCCTATCTTTGAGGGAGTGCCCTACACAGAAAGTGGATGTGTGTATCAGGGATTACATTCTTTCGGTCATCACTTAAGACTCATGACCATGACCAGGCAGAAATGTAAATGTCTGAAACTGAGATCTTTGAAATCCGGTTTACTTCTTCCTTTACCACAACCCACTCATACACCAATCTGCATGTCAATCTCATGCCCCAACCGTCCCTCACTTGCAAACATGACCCCAAGATAAACTCTTCTACCAGGGTCTGCACCCCAACCTGGAAGATGCAGGCCACTTAGTTTTGCTCAAGAACCATGAAATCCAGTGGCTCTAAAGTATGTACAGTGTATATCTATAACACAAGTGAAAATGTTAATGAAAAGTCAAGATGATGTTTACCTATGAAGATGAGCAGGATGCCAACTAGGACTTGCAGAATAAGAGAGATGCTGATGAGCGTAATCAGGGGCACGTAAAAGGTGAAACTTGGTCCTTGCTCCAACACAGCTTTGAGTTGTGAGGCATTAGCCATAAGTAAAGCAACATCAAGCATACTTTCTGCTGCACTCTTTTTGTTTGCATAATGGTTCATGTTCAGGGGATGCTGCAATCTTCTTGATGACCCTCGCAGTGGGACCTGAAAACAAAAAATACATGGCAGCAACATTTAGTCCTACATGTGAAGTACAACAATAACTGTCAGAGGTGGTCATTTATCAATCTACTAAACAAATAGGTACAAACTGTTGTCATAAATAGATAGTATATTAATAAAACGGAGAAGAGGTATTATGAAAAATTATTAAAAATAAAGACAGATAGACGAACAGAAAGTGAGAAGAGCATTTATGTTAATAATACATTTCAAATAAAACCATTGCTTCATGTTTCCTGTAAACCAGCCATAGGGCCAGATGCAAACCATTATGCTTTTAATCGAGTCTATGAAACATACACAAGTTATATTATTAATTGACAATTATAATGGATTTAATATTATACTTCCTTGAATAATTGTCAAAGAAAGGGCTATTCAATGCCACCCTTTGGGGTTATTTTTTTCACGCCTCATGATGATCACACCAGTGAATTTAAATACCATTGAGAATGTCTGTCCATCCATTTTTAACTGCTTATCTGTTAAAAGGTCAAAGGGGCAGCAGTCTTCACGACTGCCACCGAAATCACATCCCACTCGAAACGTATATTTTTATCTGAAGAAACTACTGTGAGCCCCCTACTGACTGGAGGCTTCTTATCGTTCAAGTATATAACATATATATGTAAGTATATACTGGTCCTTCTAAAAAAATTAGCATATTGTGATAAAGTTCATTATTTTCCATGATGTAATGATAAAAAATAAGCTTTCATATATTTTGGATTAACTGCACACCAACTGAAATATTTCAGGTCTTTTATTGTTTTAATATTGATGATTCCGGCAAAAAGTAAAGAAAAATCAAAAATCCCAGTATCAAAAAATTTGCATATTTCATCCAACCAATAAAAAAAGGGCTTTTAATACAAAAAAAGTCAACCTTCAAATAATTATGTTCAGTTATGCACTCAGTACTTGGTCAGGAATCCTTTTGCAGAAATGACAGCTTCACAGTGGCATGGAGGCAATCAGCCTTTGGTACTGTTGAAGTGTTATGGAGGTCCAGGATGCTTGGATAGCGGCCTTAAGCTCATCCACAGTGTTGGGTCTGGTGTCTCTCAACTTCCTCTTCACAATATCCCACAGATTCCCGATGGGGTTCAGGTCAGGAGAGTTGGCAGGCCAATTGAGAACAGTAATACCATGGTCAGTAAACCATTTACCTGTGGTTTTGGCACTGTGAGCAGGTACCAGGCTATGCTGAAAAATAAAATCTCCATAAATCTTTTCAGCAGATAGAAGCATGAAGTGCTCCAAAATCTCCTGATAGCTGACTGCATTGACCCTGCCCTTGATAAAACAGTGGACCAACACCAGCAGCTGACATGGCACCACGGACCATCACTGACTGTGGGTACTTGACACTGGACTTCAGGCATTTTGGCATTTCCTTCTCCCCAGTCTTCCTCCAGGCTTTGGCGCCTTGATTTCTGAATGACATGCAAAATGTGCTTTCATCCAAAAAAAGTACTTTGGACTACTGAGCAACAGTCCAGTGCTGCTTCTCTATAGCCCAGGTTAGGCGCTTCTGCCACTGTTTCTGGTTCAAAAGTGGCTTGACCTGGAGAATGCGGCACCTTCAGCTTATTTCCTGCACACACCTGTGCACGGTGGCTCTGGATGTTTTTACTCAAGACACAGTCCACTGCTTCCGAAGCTCCTCCAAGGTCTGGAATCGGCCCTTCTCCACAATCTTCCTCAGGGTCCAGCCACCTCTTCTGGTTGTGCAGCGTTTTCTGCCACACTTTTTCGTTCCCACACACATCCCACTGAGGTGCCTTGATACAGCACTCTGGGTACAGCCTATTCTATCAGAGATTTCTTTCTGTGTCTTGCCCTCTTGCTTGAGGGTGTCAATGATGGCCTTCTGGACAGCAGTCAGGTCAGCAGTCTTGCCCATGATTGCGATTTTGAGTAATGAACCAGGCTGGGAGTTTTTAAAAGCCTCAGGAACCTTTTGCAGGTGTTTCGTTGATTGCAATGATTTGGTTAATAGCTCGTTCAGAGTGCCTTGTCATTATATGCTAATTTTTTGAGAAAGGGATTTTTGATTTTTCTTTACTTTTTGCCACAATCATCAGTATTAAAACAATAAAAGACTTGAAATATTTCAGTTGGTGTGCAATTAATCTAAAATATATAAAAGTAATTTTTTTTCATTACATTATGGAAAATAATGAACTTTATCACAATATGCTAATTTATTTAGAAGGACCAGTAACATGCAGCGCCGTGCCCATCAGTCAAAACCAGTGTCTGCTGTAACAGGACCAAGTCACTTTGACTCTGTCGTGATACTACGGTTTCGGGGAGTTGGTGGCCGAATGGTTAACTGGGTCCGCAAGGTTCCCAGTTCGAATCCCCCTATCGTCCTCACTCACAGCTCCCCTGGCGCTTAAAGCTGCTAACTTTTCACTTTGGTGATGGCTTAAATGCAGCGGTCACATTTCGTTGTGTGCAGTGGTGTCACAATGTCACAATGACATTGACAAGGAGTTTGCTTTCCTTCCTTCCTTCACTTTACACATATAAGGTTCAATAGGTATCTGGGTTAACAGCTGCAGTTTAAGAGTCAACAGCCCTCTTTAATGACAGAAAAAAATTTCAGCACCGTCACAATGTAAACGACTCTTCTCGCTGATGATATGAGAGACGACACCGAATGGCATTTAACTGGCAAATGTCTGAGAATTAATTATTTCGAATACGGTTAGTCAAGACAAAAACCAGCGTCTTGAACGGGAAAGTGGCTGGTTATCCAAGGCGATGAACTCCGTGAAGTTTGTCTGATTTCTTTTGCTCTTCTCTGTTCTTTACCATATTTAACTCTTTTGCTCTTCTCTGTTCTTTACCGTATTTAACACTTTAACTCTTATCTGTTTCTTACTCAGAGTCTTTGAGAGACAGCTGCTGCTGCTGTGTTGTTGCGTCTCACTGAGTCCATTGTTGTTTTTCTTTAATGAAAAAACTAGAGATGTCCAATATAACATTTACCAATACCAATATTAACCAATATTGCGCAAACATTTAATTCCTGATACTGACATTAACCAATAGCGTTATTAACCGATATATGCAGGTAATTTCTCTTGAGTCAAATTTATTTTGCTCTTCTCAGTTCTTTACCATATTTAACTCAGAGTCTTTGAGAGAGAGACAGCTGCTGCTGTCGCTGCTGCCACGCTCATGACCAGCCCCTTGCAGTAATAAAGATTTACAGTTTTCTATCCACAAAAAACTCCAGACCACGGACATTTACTGTAGCTTGATCATTGTTGTTGTCCCTTTAACCCTCCTGTTGTCCTCAAATCCTGTATACAGAAGGGCATTTTTCAACACACCTGGTCATTTATCCCATTATTCAAGGTATATCATGATTAATCCTAAGAAATCCGTAAATGCCATTTGACAAATCAAATAAAAGTTTCACTTGGATTGTCATGTGGCCCATGACTTGAACAGTGTTCAAAATCACATAATCTATTTAAAACGCCGTAGGCATAGCCCACTTCTAGCTTTGTAGGGCCGGCCAGTGAATGACTGACAATGTGTAATCCGAGATAATCGAGGTTACAATGGACAGACTGGGTACTTCCTGTTCGCAGTCTGCCCAACAACTTTGTGAACAGGATCTTTCATTTAGAGTGAAAATGTATCCAGAGTTGGTTTTATAGATACGGTGAAAATGAATAGGCGTGTGAACAGATGATGGAAACCATTGTATAATTAGACCGTTTCCGGTTTATTATCTATGAACTAGCCGCCCTCCGTAGCCAGAGCTGTTTTTACCTCCATTAAGCCGTTAGGATCAGCGTCACCGTTCATCTCCAGGTTATCCGAAGCCATTTTGTAGGTAGACGTACCGAAAAGTCCGCTCGCGATGTCCCTTACAACTTGAATGTCGCCGCCACAGCCTGTGCACAGACCGCAGCAGTGGTCACGCAAAGCTGCTGTGACGACAAGACTGAGAAGACCCTCCATAAACCCGCCCCATATTTAGAATAAAGGAGAATGATTTACAGTACTTGTTATTATTACTCGACTGGGGTCCAAATGGTTCATAACTGCCATCTTGAGTGTTGACGCTGTACTCGACGTTGGACGAACTTCATTTTTGTTATTGCGATATTATCATTATTATTATCAATAATAACACTTTTAACTGAATATTTCTTCCAATTCGTTTTTCTTTGTGAAATGCATATACTGTATATACATTTACGTTCATATGTGTGTGTTGTGTATGAGAGAGAATGTGATTGTCACATTCAGGAGAGGAATGTGACCTCTGTATTTAACATTATTTAGTAAATAGTGGGCAGATTTGAGCGTGGAGCAACGTGTGGGGACGGTGTCATGTTTAGCGGCAGGGGCAGTTCTAGACAAAAAATTACCAGGAGGGGCCAACATGTTTTTAGGGGGACACACACACACATACATTGTACAGTATATATATATATATATATATATATATATATATATATATATGTATGTATGTATGTGTGTGTGTGTGTGTGTGTGTGTGTGTGTGTATGTGTGTACCTTAACCATAACCTTTTGCTACATATCTTGCCAATGTCTTTGTCTTCATCATCTTACCCTGATAAAGCACAATGAGCTGTAGATCTTGTAGGTACTGTGCTATACAAAAGTAATTATAAAGAAACCATAAAATGACAAAAAGGTAAGCTTTCAAACATCCTTTTTAATGGATAAAATAATTAGAGTGCATAATAACAGTGCATAAATATTATAGAATACAATATTAAAGTGCTTTTTCATACAAAAATCGAACAAAAAACAAAACTACGCCTCCTCTCTCCCATGGTTGTGGTAGGGAAGGTCTTCAGATGTGGCTGGACTGGCATGTCATCTTTGCACATGCTGATATCTGAAAGATGATGAACACACTTTACTTAAATGCAACTGATGAAAAGATGCTCATTATTCATTTAGGTTAACAATGTCTGTATTTATCTAGATTAATCATCAATTAGTAATATATTAACTGCATTTAGTCTATGTGAAATTCATTTAGTGCACAGCCGCAGGTGCCATATGCACATGCAAGTACACACACATTGCCATTTCTGCCCCCATCTCTGGCTGTCTCTCTCTCTAGTTTGCTCTGGATCTTATCTCTCATGATATTCCTCCTGTTCTTTCTCCTCCTGTTCTTTCTCCTCCTCTCTCTTCTCCCCCTCTCTATTCTCCCTCAATCTCTCAATTTTTTTGGTCACAGGACCAAAAAAAGGGACATAATGTCCTTATTCCGTTTCATGATGACCTGCGTCACCAAAAGGGAAAGGAGGAGAGGATTGTAATCGCAAGGCATTCAAAGTTATCAATTCACAAGCACAGTTATGACGGTTATTTCATTAGTATCAAAATATAGTTAGTTAGTGGTATAGTGGTATAGAACTTACTTCAATGGTGAGGGTAGGTTGTATGGGTGAAGTCAAGTAGGATAGCCCTTACATTATATATTCACGTCAATGGTTTAGCGAACTTTCACAAACATTAAACAAACGCGAGATGAAAAGCAATTGCAACTCGAATCTGTGCGTACATGCAAAGAATGACTGCAGTGCAGGTGCAGGGAGTATTTCAGAAACGATATACTGTCATTATTTCCTTCAAAATAGATTCGAGAATATGTAGCCACAGGTGTTCTACGAAATTATCTGTTGTAGCATACATGGGTGAACCAATTTCTGTCACTGGGACATTTCCGACGCCTTCTCAAGACATAACATAAACTGGCGCCTAGATAACAGTAACAAGATGTACCTTTGTCAATGTCACAACATTCTACATTTCAGAGGTCTGGCGCATGTCTTGAATGTCTTGTAATATGACTGTCTGATAATGTCCAAAAAACTGTATAAGAAGAACACGCCTGTATCAGTATTTGGGATTTGTTGGTGAGACTGCTAATGAGTTGATTTGTGTTGGACCTGCCATGATCAGAAACCTTTTTGATACAATAAATCCTGAGACGGAGAAGTGTGTCCTGGCCTGCTTATTTGTAGACAACGCTTTCTACAATACAGGCAGTGACGGATTTTGCAAAAAGATTGGAAATGGCCATGGTAAACACCTATTTCCAAAAGAGAGAGGAACACTGGGTGACATACAAGAGTGGAGGCAGGTCCACTCAGGTAGATTACATTCTCTGTAGAAGAGGTAATCTCCGGGAGATAAGTGACTGTAAGGTGGTTGCAGGTGAGAGTGTAGCCAAACAACATAGGATGGTAGTGTGCAAGCTGACAATGGAGGTGAGAAGAAGGATGAAGGTGAAGACGGAGAAGAAGATCAAGTGGTGGAAGTTAAGGAAAAAGGAATGTTGTGATGACTTTGGAAAAGAAGTCAGAACAGTGTTGGGCTGTGGTGGGGAATTCCCAGATGATTGGGAGACAACTGCTAGAGTCATTAGGGAGACAGCTATGAAGGTGCTAGGTGTTTCCTAGAGAAAGAAGGACAAAGAGACCTGGTGGTGGAATGATGAGGTCCAGGAAAGTGTCCAGAGGAAAAGACTAGCAAAGAAGAGATGGGATAGTGACAGGACAGAGGAGAATAGACTGGAGTACAGAGAAAGGGTAAGGGAGGTGAAGAGGGAAGTGGCCAAGGCCAAACAAAAGGCATACAAGGAGTTGTACGAGAGGTTAGACACGAAGGAAGGAGAAAAAGAGTTATACAGATCGGCAAGGCAGAGAAACCAATTTTGGAAGGATGTGCAACAGATAAGATTAATCAAGGACAGAGATGGAAATGTCATCACCTGTGAGGAACGTGTGCTGAGAAGATGGAGGGATTACTTTGAGGAGTTGTTAAATGAGGAAAATGATAGGGAGTGTAGGAATGAGGAGCCAGCTCCCAACAGGGAGAAGGTCGATCAGTTTAGAAAGGATGAGGTTAGAAAAGCTCTGAAGAGGATGAAGAGTGGAAAGGCAGTCGGTCCCAATGACATACCAGTGGAGGTATGGAAGTGCTTGGGGGAAGAAGTGGTAAGTTTTCTTACCCGGCTCTTCAATAGAATTTTGGAGACCGACAAGATGCCTGACGAGTGGAGGAAAAGTGTTCTTGTACCAATTTACAAGAAGGGTGATGTGCAGAGCTGTAGCAATTACAGAGCAATTACAGAGGGATAAAGTTGATGAGCCATACCATGAAGATTTGGGAAAGAGTAGTTGAGGCTCGATTGAGGAAAGAGGTAGAGATTTGCGAACAACAGTGGTTTTATGCCGAGAAAGAGTACCACTGATGCAATATTTGCCTTGAGGATGTTGATGGAGAAGTACAGAGAGGGTCAGAAGGAGCTGCATTGTGTTTTTGTGTATTTAGAAAAGGCCTATGGCCGGGTTCCAAGGGAGGAACTGTGGTTTTGTATGAGGAGGTCAGGAGTGGCTGAGAAGTATGTCAGACTGGTGCATGATATGTATGAGAACAGCACAACGGTGGTGAGGTGTGCTGTTAGGACAAAGGACTTTAAGGTGGAGGTGGGACTTCATCAAGGATCTGCCCTGAGCCCCTTTTTGTTTGCTCTGGTGATGGACAGATTGACAGATGAGGTCAGACAGGAGTCTCCAAATACAATGATGTTTGCAGATGATATTGTGATCTGCAGTGAGAGCAGGCAACAGCTAGAAGAGAACCTAGAGAGGTGGAGGTTTGCACTGGAGAGAAGAGGAATGAAGGTCAGTCGTAGCAAGACCGAGTACATGTGTGTGAATGAAAAGGGGAACAGTGGAGTGGTAAGGTTACAAGGAGGTGGAGAAGGTGGAGGAGTTCAGATACTTGGGCTCAACTGTTCAGAGCAGTGGAGACTGTGGAAGAGAGGTGAAGAATAGTGTCAGCTAAGGTGGAAGGGAAAGGTTTACAGGACAGTTGTGAGACCAGCCATGATGTATGGACTATAGACACTAGGAATAGGTAGAAGACAAGAGTAAGAGCTGGAGGTGGCAGAGTTAAAGATGCTGAGATTCTCTTTGGAGGTGACAAGGATGGACAGGATCAGGAACGAGGTGGTCAGGGGGACAACACAGACAGGAAGGTTTGGAGAAAAAGCTAGAGAAGCCAGACTGAGATGGTTTGGACATGTTCAGAGGAGGGACAGTGATTATATTGGGAGAAGAATGCTAGACTTGGAGCTACCAGGTAAGAGACAAAGAGGAAGGCCAAAGAGGAGATTTATGGATGCAGTGAGGGAGGACATGGAGGTGGTTGGAGTTGGAGTTGATGATGCAAAGGACAGGGTGAGACTCGTTGTGGCAACCCCTGAAAAATGGGATAAGCCGAAAGGAAAAGATGAAGAAGACACTGGACCACTGGTATAATACAATTACAGGAGCATGTCATGTCATCCCCAGAGCATTCTGGCCACTTCTTGGTTCATCTCATCCCTTTCAGGGCAGTGGCCTAGTGGTTAAGGAAGCGGACTTGGGTCCGCAAGGTCCCCGGTTCGAATCCCCCTACCACCAAGTTACCGCTGAGATACCCTGAGCATGGTATCAGCTCCATGGGGGCTCCAAGCTGCCCACTGTTCACTTTGATGATGAGTGGCCAAATTTCGTTGTGCGTTGTGGTGTGAATCACAACGTCACAATGACAAAAAAGGAATTTAATCTAATCTAATCTTAATCTTAATCTAATCCCTTCTTATACAAGGACAGTGAAGAAGTGCTGCCCTCAGCTCAGAGGGCCAGCAGAGGGCAGCACTGCTGACATTCAGTCAAGATGGCTTAGGATTGTCCTATAAACATATCCATACGTTGTCTTGATTATTTTATATCTTCTGGTAAGTTCAACTGGTCCAAGAAAAAGAAACACTTCATAACTTTCTATCCAGTCAGAGGAAGACAGCACATGTTGTACTCAAGGGTACTGAACTGTGGCCATGCTAGGCCACCAACAAGTGAACAGGAAGAGGCTGTCAATGGCAAACCTCTCCTGGGTTCTTGTCACCTCTTGCTAATACATATTTTGGCCGCTGATGTTGAACTAAACCCTGGGCCACTGCCAGCTGGACCTCCAGCTAACTGGACTAACAACACTGCTAGCTCAACCAATGTCAACTTCAACTTTTATTTGTTTATAGTGCTAGATCATAACAACTGTTATCTCAAGGCACTTTACAAACAAGCATGCATAAAAACAAAAATAAAAAATAATATATAGAGATAGCCCCTGCCTGAGGAACAACTCCCAAAAACCCAGAAAGGGGAAAAAAAAAGGAAGAATCCTCAGGGTGATCGACAGTGGAGGGGATTCTCACCCAGGACGCACAGGCGGGCTAACTGAACATTAGCAAGTAAAAACAAAAATATCTACAAATGGAATAAGGGTACTATAAAGTCCATTCATGGTCCAATCAAGCTCATATGCTCCGTAAGACGTAGTCCAGGGTGCAGATCAGACAGTAGGGTGATAGGGGAGTTGGGCCAAAGATGTGCAGACAGGGTTCTGTGTCAGGCCCAGGGCAATGGGAATCTAGGGAAAGAATAAAGACTCCGGGGACGCAAGGTCCACACCAAGAGGTGTGAAGTCTACCACAAATAATAAATTGTAGAATAGTTGAATAAGGAATAGAAGGGAGAAAGAGATAAAGGGCAGCAATGGGGCCCGTCTGGACCCGTACGCCACCATGGGCGCAGTCTAGATTTCAAATCTAGATTTTGAGATTTGTGGAACCACAAGAAGACCAGCTCCTAGAGAACAAAGATTTCTAGTGGGCTGATATGTTAATGTTAGGAAGATGAAAGTAGGCAGTCTTGACATCAGAGATATGTTTAATATGCGATTTGAAAGAAAGCTCCTGGTCAAAAATAACACCTAGGTTTTTAACAGAGGTGTTTGGAGGCAGTGGTTAAACTATTATCAGATGCTCATAGTCATCATGTCACTGCCGACTAGTCCTCTACCCTGACTACCTTGATTAACACCACTGTCAGCTGGGCCTCCTCCACTGCCACGTGGGCCTCTTCCTCCACCGCCATGTGGGCTCCCTCCTCCACTGCCACGTGGGCCTCCACCACTAAAAATGTAGGGCATTTTAAACTGTTAATAACTCTAAGCTGATATGGGATTCAACACATAAGCCTAAAGGTATACTATGTGCACATTTAAATATACACAGTATCCTAACCAAAAGTGATCATGTCCATCACCTTCTCACTGACTCAAATATTGACTTTTGGCTATCTGAGACATGGCTCCATGAATTGTCGCCATCAGCTGTACTAACTGTTACGGTGGCCCTGAGGCGCAAAACACTTTTACAAATACAAAAACAAAATTACATTTCAGGAAACAAATTTACAAACTCTGAAACAAGATTAAATTTCAGAAAACAAATTTACAAGCCCTGAATCACAAATACATTTATTAAAACAAATTTACATTTTAAAAAACAAATTTACATTTAAAAAAACAAACACAAACAAAACATTAAAAAAAAAATTACATTTAAAAACAAATTTAGGAAACACTTTAACAATCGCTGAGACAATAAAGTTAATTAATAATAAAGTTCTACCTATTAATTTATTGGGCTAAAAAGTGTGCTTTTCACCCTCTTCCTCTGTTTTAGATCTATCATTCTCAAACTGTTTTTTTCATGAATCACTGCTAGTCTGTGAATTTATCCATAAAAATGCAGTCCTTGTTCATTCACTTTATTCATATTTACAACTCTCTTTAATAAAGCTGTGACAAATGAAGACACTTTGTCGACACCGTTACATTAAAAGTTTCTTTTCCACACCTTGCTGAGCCATTTATTCACCTTGCTGAGCCATTTATGGTCAGATACAGTTCAGTTGTAGACTGCCAGGACTCTGCCTTCTGTAAATGGTTCCTCTCCATGACAATGTCCAGGTACTGCAGCACGTTGACGTCCTCGCTTGGAGCTCTTCGCAGATAAGCTTCAGGGAAGGCACCTAGTTCAGACGGAGTCAAGTTTATGTTCATCAAAAGAGATGGCATTTATTTGAGAAACAGAAAGAAAACAAACAGGTTAACAATCTACTACCAAATATTACCTGTATGGGGATTATTAGAGCTCACTGGCCACTCCTCCTGAACATGATGTTGTTTTAGAGAGTAGCATCCTGTGACTGTTCACAATCCAACAAACTCATCCATGTCCTCCTGGGCACCTCAGGGCCACTGTAAACTGTACCTGGTTATAAAATGTTTGGGAAGGAATTAATGCAGGGTTCCAATGGAGGTGGCATCATGATTTGTGCCAAAGACACTTGTATAGAGATACATGGTACAAATGAGAATGGATTGGAGTTTTCTGGAGTGACTTTTTTTTGTCACAGCAAATGTCTTTTATTCTTTTAGTTACTTATTGGCCTCCTTCATTAAATGTGGATTTTTTTTTAAAAAAAGCTGAAAATGTTATTAAAACAACTCAATCCTGCAAAATAGGTCATAATAATGGGTGACCTAAATATTAATTTGGAAGTAAACAAAGTTAGGAAACTGAAAAAAGTTATGGATAATATGGATATGACTTAGGTAATAAACGGCCCTAGAATTACAAGTTCTACTTCCACCTAGATTGATTTGGCTTTCACTAACAGGCCAAAAACAATCTTGAAGTCATATAACATGCTCACTGGTACACTCCCAATCAAAATCTTAAGACCAGTTAATAAATTGCAAGAATTTGCATTTTGCACTGTTGTATCTTAAGAAGGTTCTAAGTAGTTAGAGTTTTAAAATGTAAAAAGAGGAAATGGGAACAAGAGACAAAATGTTTTGAGCAGGCAATTTATTAAAAAGAACAATTTAACTGAAAGAGGCTGTTCATCAGCTGATCAAAAGTTTAATACCATAGCTCAAAAGAACCCCTAAAACAGTAATTAAAATCTCAAAAAACAGACTCCCCCATGAGTACCTCCACCATTATTGTTGATCACTTCAAAAATTTGTGTTGGCATGCTTGAAACAAGTGTTTCCAAAAGGCTTGAAGGAATGTTGCTCCAAGTGGTGAAGATGGCTTCACAAAGGGCATCCACTGTCTGGAACTGATGTCCATTTTGTAAACTTCCCTTGCCATCCATCCCCAAATGTTCTCAATTGGATTTAGATCAGGGGAACATGCAGGATGACCCAAAAGAGTGACGTTATTGTCTTGAAAAAAATCCTTTGTCAGACGGGCATTGTGAATTGCAGCATTGTCCTGCTGAAAAACCCAGTCATCACCACACAAACCGCTGCAACATCTCCACGTAGCCAGCTGCTGTTTGACGCCCCTGCACAACCTGGAGCTCCATTGTTCCATTGAAGGAAAAAGCATCCCAGATCATGATGGCGCCCAATCCGCTGTGCCGTGTTCAAAATATCTCAGGTGGCATCTCCTTGTCATGCCAGTAGCGTTGGAAGCCATCAGGACCATCAAAGTTAGATCAGAGAATTAAAACTTTATTCCAACTTTGAACGCCCCATGTTTGGTGCTCCCTTGAAAAGGCCAAACGGGCAATTTTGTGGTGTTGAAGGAAACGTGGCCTTTGAAGACGTTTTTTGTTTTTGAAGCCGTTCCTTTGCAGATGCCGTCTGATGGTTATTGGGCTGCAGTCAGCACCAGTAATGGCCTTAATTTGGGATGAGGATCGTCCCGTGTCTTGACGGACAGCCATTCGGATCCTCCGGCTCAGTGTCGGTGAGATTTTTTTTTGGGTCTACCACTTGATTTTTAGTTCCATAAACCTCAGGATCTTTTAAGAAATGCTGTCTTACTGCGTTCAACCTCAGCAGCGATGGCACGTTGTGAGAGGTCTTGTCTATGCAGCTCAACAATCCTACCACAATCGAAGGCAGTGAGTTTTTTTTTCCTTTTCCCATCAAGAGGTCTTGACAGTGATTACTGTCAGTGCTTCGAAAAAAATTACTACCGAGTAGTGGGGCGTGGTTCGAAGCCCTGCTTCAAACCTAACATCACTACTTATGTCTGATATGGTATGTCAATCTTATAATGGTAACAAGAAAATTTAATTAAAAGCGCTTCAAACATTTGGCTTCTAATAAGTTCAATATGATACCAAAACAAGAACAACAAGACTTGGCCTTCCCCG
Organism: Paraplagusia blochii; assembly: GCA_016785265.1. Classification (NCBI taxonomy): domain Eukaryota; kingdom Metazoa; phylum Chordata; class Actinopteri; order Pleuronectiformes; family Cynoglossidae; genus Paraplagusia; species Paraplagusia blochii. The sequence goes on from JAFBJS010001204.1 coordinate 51,665, forward strand.
GTAAAATAACAATATACAACATTACATTACAATACAATTACAATAACAATTGAGAAATAGGGTAGTGAAGGAAATAAGAAAATCTAAAGCTGACTTTTTCATCACTGCTTTAAATAGTGCAAGGGGGAATTCTAAGATAACCTGGAATTATATATATATACTGAATTATATATATATATACATATATATTTATATATATGTATATATATATATATAAACCCAATTACCCATTTTTTATATATATATACTGTATATAAATTGTGTAATTCTCAAAATAAAACAAACCAATTGGAGTTAAATTCAAAAGGAACATCCTGACAGAACATCAAATAATAGCAAACACTTTTAACAACTTTATGGAGTCTGTGACAGAAATTTCTGATAAATTTACATCAATACAAAGGCAGGAAAATTCTGCAATGTCCGAAACGCAGTCTTTACTTTTACAAATATTAGTGAGGCCAAAGTTACTTAATTCAATCACTTAAACCATCTAAAGTAAAGGATGGTTTTGAAATGGACACGGACATGCTTAAAGACCTAGGTTCAGCTCACGCCACTCCTAAAAGCTCAATCATTAATCGTTCAATTTCATTGGGTCACTTTCCAAAGGTCTGGAAATCTGCTATTGTTACCCCTGTCTTTAAGTCTGGTGATGCCACTTCTCTGCTTAACTACTATTCAGTCAGTATTCTTTTTGCCATGGGTGGCACAGCAGATTGTCCATCAACTAAACAACAGCTCCCCGTCCCTCCATGCCATACAGTTTGGTTTCAGATCCAAACACTCTACTTAAACGGCTACATGCCTCTTCATTGAGAAAATTAAATCTCTTCTTGATATTAGCGGACTTGTAGGGGCACTGTTTTTAGACCTGAAAAAAGCATTTGATTCAGTAAATCACTCTGTTCTTCTTACCAAGCTTAAATAAAATAAAAAATAACTCTCAGCGTGTCACTCAAGGCTCTGTTAGAGGTGACTGGCACATTCCTCCGTGCAGAAGCACGTTCAGTAAATCAGCCTGGACAGTAAAGAGTGTGTGCTAAACTCATTACCTGAGGAGGTTAAACGGCTTGCAACATACAAGGCCTTCACAAAAAAAATGAGAATGTGGCTCATCAACAACTTCAACTGCCAACACTAGAAGAAAAGCCTCTTATGATGTTTTCACATTCAGTGTTCAGATGTGAATGTAAATTTGTAATGTCTGTGTAGATTCTCAGTCATCCAGGTAATTCAATCCAAAATTAGTTACTTCGAAAGCAACTGGACATAGTAGGTTTCTTGAAGACGTTTCACCTCTCATCCAAGAGGCTTCTTCAGTTCTGATTTTGTAATGTGATTCTATTTTAAATGTATAAGTGTTTGCATATGTATCCTCGATTGTGTATGTATTGTGTTTGCCTTTTGACATCACAGCCAAGGGACTACAGATGAAAACCAGCCTTCTGGCTAATTCTGGCTTTTTTAACCATGTGCAATCATTTGTTTGATTAAATTACCCTTTAAATAATTAATTAATTTACCCTTAATTTACCCTTTAAATAAACCAAACTACACTAAGTGGACTAAGTGGCAAAGCAAGGACTTCAGGGGTGCCTAGCCGGCACTGACTGTGTTTGAAGCTTCCAACAACAACTTGGATGACAGACACTGGTGACAGACACTGTGACAGCCTAAACCAGCTTCTGTGAAGACTTGTGCGTACCAACCAAAACATACAGATCATTTCCCAACACAAACCTTGGTTCACCACCAGGCTGCGCAAACTTCGCCAGGCCAAGGAGGATGCGTTTAGGAGCGGGGACCTGGACCTGTATAAGCAGGCCAGGAACACACTGAACAGAGAAATCAAAGTGGCTAAGAGGAACTACGCTGAGAAGTTGGAAAGTAATCTTTCAGCCAACGACTCACTTTCAGTGTTGAAAGGTCTGAGGAACATCACCAGTTAGAGGATACCCTCCCCCTGAACCGATGACCAAACAAAGACCTGGCCAACGGCCTCAGCACCTCTTACTCCCGCTTCGAGAGGGACAGTGCAACTCCCCCCTCTCCCACAAGTACCTCAACAACACCTGCAATTACTCCTTCCCCAGACCCCTCCATTCCTTTCAGTGTGCGAAGAGGAGCTGCGTCACCCTCCGGTCTCAAAGTTTGTACTGATCAGCTGGGCCCCAGCTGGCTCACTAAGATCTTTACACCTCTCTATAAAAGTGTGAAGTCCCTTCCCCCTTCAAACGCTCCACTATCATTCCAGTCCTTAAGAAACCCTCCATCACAGGACTGCATGACTACAGGCTGGTGGCTCTGACATCAGTGGTCATAAAGCCCTTTGAAAGACTCGTGTTGAGCCACCTAAGGACCATAACAGAAACCCTACTGGACCCCATGCAGTTCGCGTACCGGGCCAACAGGTCGGTGCATGACACAGTCAACCTTAGACTACATCATGTCCTGCAACACCTTGTTGGCAAGGGGAACTATGCAAGAATCCTGTGTGTGGATTTCAGCTCGGCATTTAACACCATCAATCCTGGAATCCTCTCCTCCAAACTCTCCCAGCTCAATGTGTCTCCACCCATCTGTCAATGGATTACCAGCTTCCTGACAGACAGGATACAGCAGGTCAGACTGGGAGATGTCTAGTCCACCACATCAACTGTCAGCATTGGTGCCCCGAGGGATGTGTCCAGTCACCATTGCTCTTCTCCCTGTACACAAATGACTGCACCTCCACGCACCCAGCTGTTAAACTCCTAAAGTTTGCAGATGATACAACGGTCATTGATGCATGACAAAAAGTCTGTATATCGGGAAGAGGTTGAGCGGCTGGTTCTGTGATGCAGCCAAAACAATCTGGAGCTCAACATGCTCAAAACAGTTGAGATAACCATGGACTTCAGAAAACATCCCCCACCATCTGCAGCAGTCACCAGTGGACACCTTCAAGTACCCGGGCTTCACAATCTCTGGGACCTGAAGTAGGAAGTCAACATCACCTGCATCCTGAAGAAGGCCCAGCAGAGGATGTACTTCCTGCGACAGCTGAGCAGACACGGCCCTCTCAGTTACTGCTGACACGATTCTACACTGCAGTCATTGAGTCTGTCCTAACCACCTCCATTACGGTGTGGTTTGCAGCTGCCCTCCCAGCAGAACTGGAAAAGACTGAAGCGTACTGTTAGGACTGTGGAGAGGATCATCGAAGCCCTCTGCCCTCAATCCAGAAACTTTGTGTCCAGGACCAGGAAGTGGGCAGGGAACATCATCGATGACCCCACGGACCCTGGTTTCACTCATTTCTCCCCCTTGCCCCCAGACAGACAGAAATACAGCTGCTTTCCCTCAGCCATCACAATGTTAAACAGTTGACCCACCCTACATTTACCCTGCTTATTTTGCATTACTTTCCGATTTGCACTGCCAACTGCAATCTGTGTTTGTCATGTATATTTTTGTATAGTTACTTATTTCTTATTCTTTATTTTTACTATTTCCTCTTCCTCTATGTCTGTAAATCCTGATGGTGATACCATCTGCCAACAACAAATTCTGTGCATGTGTCATTTTACTCGGCAATAAAAGCTGATTCTGATTCAGATAACGTCTTATATCAGGGGTGTCTATCTCAATTTCACAGTGAGCCACAATGTGAAATGCCACAAAACTGGCATGAAGTCAATGGGCCAGACTGAATATTTATTGATAAATATTGTGTATATTTTCCCTCCTCCAGATATTAAATGCAGGAGCAGTGCTAGGGGCTCTTGGCCTAGCGAGACATCGCTGGGGCCTCCACCTTATTTCAATGTATTCAATTTATTAGAGTTTGTATAGTGCCAAATCACAACGGATGCTGTCTTAAGGCATTGTACAGTGTAAGGCCAAAGTACATAATTACAGAAAATTATAACAATACAGAATTACAGAAAGAGAGAACCCAACAGTACACACAATAAGCAAGCAATAGGCATCAGTGGAGAGAAAAAACTCCCCTTTAACAGGAAGGTCGGTATTGGACGGGCATGGGGGTCAGAAGAGAGATGGGAGGGACAAAAAAAGAGGGGAGAGAAACAGAGATGAGTGAGATCACACAGGGGATAACAAAAGCAACAATTGTGTGGAGGTGAAAGGTGGATCTGGATCCTGAGACCTGAAGGAAAGAGAGGTACTAACTAGGAAGAGAAAGCTTAAGGTTAGTGGTTAGTGAATGACTGGGTGTGAACCAAGGGCACTGTAAAATCCCCAATATGAAACCTGAATATTTGAGTGAAAAGGTAGATTTTATTTTGTAAGTGAGGAGGATTTTAAATTTAATTCTAAACTAAATGAGGAGCCAGTGTACAGAAGTTAACATTGGGGTTATAGGGCCTCTCCTGTTTGTTCCTATCAGAACTCATGCAGCTGTATTTTGAATTAGTTCCAGTGGTTTAATTAAATAGTTGGGACATCAATGAGTCACAATAATCTAATCTGGATGTAACAAAAGCATGAACTAATTTAAGCATACTTTACAGACAGTATGCTTCTGGTTTTCCTAATGTTACGCAGGTGAAAGTAAGCTGTTCTTGTAATAAGTTTTATGAGCGGACTAAATTAAATGTCCTGACCAAAAGTAACTCCAAGAGTCTTTACAGTGGAGCCGGATGCTAAGGTAATCTCATCGAAGGTCACTATGTGGTCACAAAGTTTGTCTCTAAGATATTTAGGGCCAATCATAATGAACTCAGTTTTATCTGAGTTGAAAAGTAGAAAGTTGCATGTCATCCAGGACTTAATGTCTTTAAGACATTCCTGGAGTTGAACGACCTGGTCTGTTAGATCTGGATTTAATGACAAATAAAGCTGTGTGTCGTCTGCATAACAGCGGTAGTGTACATTGTGCTTTCTAATAATGTTCCCTAGTGGAAGCATATACTGTGAAAAAAGTATAGGCCCAAGTACTGAAAACTGTGGAACTCAAAAGTTAACCCTAGCTTGTGATGAATTATTATTATTAACATGAACAAACTGGAGTCTGTTGGATAGAAACGACTTAAACCAACAGAGGGTAGTACCTGAGATTCCTAGGGTCCGCCCCAGTCACTGCAAAAGAATTGCGTGGTGTATCATGTCAAATGCAGCACTGAGATCTAACAGAACAAGAATAGAGACAGGACCATTATCTGAGGCCATAATGATTAGTGAGTTTAAATATAGCTGTTTCTGTGCTATTAAGTAGCCTAAATCCTAATTGGAATTCTTCAAAAAAGTTATTGCAACTCATGTACTGATGTAACTGCGTAGCAACTACCTTTTCAAGTATTTTGGAGATAAAGGGTAGATAAGATATTGAATTATAGTTAGCTAAGATATCTGGGTCAAGGCTTGCCTTTTTAAGTGTTTGTTTAATAACTGCTATTTAACAAGCTTTGGGTACATATCCACTTATTAAGAAGATGTTAACTTGGTTTAATATGGATACATTATCAGTGTCTGCAGCAAAAAAAAGACCCTTGGGCCAGAGACCCAAGCAACCGCCTGGCATGTCATGTGCCACATCCAAGCACTGAATAAATGTTGATTTTTTTGGGCCATTAGGAACATCCTTGTATTATTCTTAATTTTTACATTTTTTTTACAGACCTACAACGAAACAAAACAAAATTGCTGTTCTATAACATAGACCATGTATCACTAATACTACAAATCCTGCCAGTATATAAGGCCTATGTACTGGTGGGCCAACTCTAGTATGTATTTGATATAATGATGTGGGACAAACATAATTACACCACAGGCCACCTAAGTTTGACACCTGTGTTTTATATAAAATATAATTTATCATATGTACGCCTAAGACACAAGAAATCACTGATGTAAGAGTCAACATCCTCACGTGTAAATACGATTAAGTAATTAAAATGCACACTTAAGCTTTTAATCAGACATATTATCACATCGTCGCTGGATAAAACCACGTGACATGTCAACGTTTGACCTGCAAAACAGTCACAGCTTGAATGTTATGCTAACTCCTACGGTCCAAGCGGTAAATTATTAGAAATCACGTATTTTCATCTTCTCGGACACCGTACTCCACTGCATAAGGGGCGTAGCGCGTCAGAAAGCGGTGTCGTCTAAACAGCACCACCCTTGGGATGCTGTGGGAGTCGCCCAAAGGCGTACTGAGTTATTGGATGTAGGCCTATGTGTTGTTGCTAGGGGCGGGGGTTCAATGCTGAGAAATATTCCAGCTTTTTTATAATCTCACCCAGAGGAACCTAGAGGAGACGACAGACACCAAACGGAAGATGCAATGCTTCTCCTCAGCTGAGGGACCCGTGGCGCAGTGGACGTAATGTGATAGGTGCTTGTATCCCACCCAGCCTTACTCTGCTCTGGTACAACACTGGAGAAAAAACACCGATGCGAAGATGTTGATGTCACACTTCACCGCGCAGGGTTTCACCTGAAAAATATCTGATTGGTTTGACCGACACACGGGTATGTTAGCGGCTACAGGGAAGGACATATGCGGACCTGGACGTACCATGACGTGTCTATGGACAAGTAAGTGCGTGGGTCAGATCGAACATCCAAGCGCCCTAGAGGCCACGGACCAGTCTGCCGAACCTGTCACATGTTTTCTCTGCGCGCGTTTAGGAGACAGTACCTTTATGACATGAAGTTTAACTTGAACATTTTTGCACACTACTGCAGCAGGGGCAACCGATAGAAATGCGGCGCGGGGGCGCGCATCTTTCGGGCTGCACTTTCTGGGGATGTTGAACTAGGGCTGAAGAAATCTAAAACATTGGGCCGCCCTGCGCTTGCTAACTGCGTCACTGCATGTGAGTAAGTCTCCGTCAGTGGGTGAAGAGCATGACTGTCTCAGTCCACCCTGCCGCTGATAAGTTTTTGACAGTTAACTGACATGGATTCGGCGGAGGATTCAAACAAGGACCCGCCGTTGGGGTCTACATTTTCCTCGGCACCAAATTTAGATTCGGACATAAACGCCAATGCCTGTCAGTCCATTTATGAGAGAGGCACGGACTACAATGTCAACATACAGAACGAAGCCCTTCGAGGAGGCAGCGACCCCAGCGCTTACCCCTCCTCAGATTTCAGAGGGCTCATCCGCCAGCGGTTCGTTCGGCGCAGCTTCTTGGTGGCAGATTCCGAGGAGCAGGCCGTAGACACGCAGGTGTGCGATGTAAGCAGCCCTGGGCTCAACATAGACCTGCGAACCATTGTTGACCGGAGTCGGACTAGGGTCCTTGACGGGACTCGACTTGCTCTCCAGGAGACGTCCAGCACACAGAGTCAGACTAGACTGAAGGAGAGCGTGAGCACAGATGAAGAGAAGGGAAATGGCAGAGAGACGGAGCGCAAAGCTGATGCTGTGCCCTCAGATGTCACAAGTAAAGCAGGAAGTGACGAGAATGAAGAGGAGCCAGGTATGAAGGCTGTGTCCACCTCGCCTGGAGGGCGCTTCCTCAAGTTTGACATTGAGCTTGGAAGAGGTTCTTTCAAGACCGTCTACAAAGGTCTCGACACCGAAACCTGGGTGGAGGTGGCTTGGTGTGAGCTCCAGGTGGGTCCAGTAGTATTATGGTTCCTGTCACTCTCAGATACACCGTGTATCATCTACAAAAATGTTCATAGAAAACTGTTTTTCATCCCTATTGTGTTCATTATTAGAGTAATGCTTTAAATTATGAACACATGTAATCTAATCATGTATGACATTTCACTGCTGGAATGATAACAAGCCTCCACTCACTAGGTGGCAGAAATCCATACAGTTGATTATCATATATAAATAAATATATACATTGCAATGTTTTAAGAAGCCAATACATTTAGGTGTTGTGGGTTTGGTTGGAAAGCATTTCTGTCCATTAGGGGAGCATGACAGAAAATAATTGAGAACTTATTTAATGGAACAGGTTTTGTGTCTATCTAGTGGTGTTGGGGGGTGATACAAAGTAGCCTTATTTTAGACAATCATATTTGACACACAAACCTTATTTCTTTGAAAAGAGTAATTTTTATTCTGATGAATATTGTTGGATATGAAATTGAGAAAAAATATTTATTATTGGCATCTGGGTATCTGGCCAGTAGTCAGAGAGAAACAACAAACACTCAGACCAATGAACAGTTTACTAAAATACTCTCAAATGGTAGTTCCTTTTTCTAAAATATGTATATGTAATTACATTTTTGCTTTTACTTATTTATTTATTTTTTAAACATTACTGTACTTATACTTAGACTCCTTTGGCCAAGAGGTGAAATCTGTCATTGATTTGTAACCAAAGGTTTTACCTCCTAGGCAAGATCAATTCCGAGTTAGGTTTGTTGGCTCCTGTCGGTGGGCTCACCACCTGGAGGATGATTCAGGAGGGAATGGCACAGCGCAAGTAAAATTGGGGAGTGAAGGGTGGTCGTAGCATACAAATATGGATGGATGTATGTATTTATAACCTAGAATAGTCAGTTCTCTCCCAGACTTTTCTAAGATATGCTAACAAATTTTCTTTAATTTTGAGCATCTTGGTATCTTTCGACCAACTTGGTTTTTTACCTATGGTAATTATATTTCTACTAACATCCCGAGTACAATCCTCCTTCTTTTCCTTTTCGGCTTGTGCATTTTTCAGGGCTTGCCGTAGCGAGTCACCAACTTCCATCTGCACACTGTCACACCTCTGTACCCTCAACTCTAAGTCCAACTACCTCCATTACCTCCCGCACTGCATCCATAAATCTCCTTTCTGGCCTGCCTCTTCATCTCGTACCTGGTAGCTCCATGTCTAGCATTCTTCTACTAATATAACCACTGTCCCTCCAATTAGCATGTCCAATCTATGTCAATGCAGATCTCTAGCTTTATTCAAAACCTTCCTGTCTGCGTTGCCCCCCAATCACCTCATTTCTTTTTAAAGAGAACCTCAGCATCTTAAACCCTGCCACCTCTAGCTCTGTCTCCTGTTTTCTACCTATTCCTAGAGTCTCTAACCCTTACATCATGGCTGGTCTCACAACTGTCCTGTAAACCTTTCCCTTTACCCTAGCTGACACTATCAAAAATCACTTCTGAAACTTTTCTCCAGTGGTTCCATCTGACTATAATCCTTCTATATGAGGATAAACAGAAACAAACTGCCTTCGGCCCGTTATTATTATGTGAGTGGGTTATACTTTATGATAATGGATTTTTGTCTTAAAAACAGGTCCCAGATGATAATGAAAAAAATATAAAGTTACTTATTGTCAGTTTATACATTATCAACTTAGGCGAGAATATAATTAATTTCATAACAGCAAGGTGGTGAAGTTAGCTCACCAAGCTCAGCAATCTGCAAGCAAGGTGTTGATGATAAAATTGAGTTTTAGCTTAAAAGTTATGTTGGGTTGAATAATTTCTTTTATGGCACAGTGCAATGTGATTTTGGTGGCAGTCATGACTGGCAGTCCCCCTGGACCCGGTAAAGGATAAGTGAATGAAAATGGACGGAATTATTGAAACTATTGCTAGGGATGTCTGATAATATCAGCCTGATATTAGCATGTTATGTAATATCTCTAAGAACATTTATCAGTTTTTCCTTCAATATTGATAAGCAAATAACACAACGATGGGGTGTGTGTGTGTGTGTGTGTGTGTGTGTGTGTGTGTGTGTGTGTGTGTGTGTGTGTGTGTGTGTGTGTGTGTGTGTGTGTGTGTGTGTGTGTGTGTGTGTGTGTTTTACTGAGGATTGTTCCTTGATGCCTTTTGGAACAGTTCTAGTTTTTTCTATCCCAAATAAAATGTGAATCAGGGAGAGGGGAGAGAAAATGTGGAGGGTATGTAGCCTTGAAAGTGTTGTGCTGTGTTGTCAGTGCCGACTGAGAAACAGAAATGGACGTTCACTGTCAGCTCTTTGCTATTTATACAACACTTCAAGGAAGGCAAGGGCCAAAATATTGATCCAGGATGCACAGATTGCAGTGTAAAGATACATATAAAGATGTGAGCTTTTAAGTCATGTTTGCCATTGTAGATGATTGAAGTCATAGTGACCTTGCAAGTTAGAAAAAATGTGTTTTGAGTCTGGATTTAAAAAAGGGGTAGAGCATCAATGTTAAAAATGTCTGAGTGAGTGCATTCCATACCAATTAATAAATTGATATAAATGAACCGTTCACTTGCCCGTCCTGTGATATAACAGATGTGATTCTACTTGCAGGTCTGAAGCATTTCCGTGTGTTTTATACACAGTGTTGATTAAAGCGCAAATGCCACAGACCTGCAGGTCTACCCCATTCACAATACCACACAAACCAGTCTTTTACTTCCAGAGATTCACTGCATTCTTTCACTTAACTTTTTCTCTTGACATACCAAGTCAATACCTCTTAATAGTACATTACTAAGTGTAAAACAGCATTTATTTTACTCTTCCTCCTGCACTGGTCACATGACTGGATCCCCGGGGACAGACTTCTTCTAAACATGATTTTTTGTTTTAAGTCTTCATTGCACTCTCTTCCTCTGTGATTCTCAGGAACGTAAATTATCCAAAGTCGAGAGGCAACGCTTCAAGGAGGAGGCCGAGATGTTGAAAGCTCTTCAACATCCCAACATTGTCCGCTTTTATGACTTCTGGGAATCACCTGTAAAAGGGAAGAGATGCATCGTTTTGGTGACAGAGCTCATGACCTCAGGGACGCTAAAAACGTAAGAAGAAAAAAATGAAAAAAAGAAAAATAAATCTGTAACAGCAACTCTTTAGGTCATCACTACTAGTGAGACTAACATTCACCCTTCAGTAATTACCATTAGGGGCACTGGTCGCACAGTTTTATTCAGTTCCACTGTAAAGGAATGACAGTATTACAAACAGATTCCAGAAGTTTTTTGTGGGTGACACTCAAAATTATGGATCAGTCAATTTCATACATCCACAAATCCATTAAAAAATCTTTCAACCTATCAATTTGTTCATCTATAAGTCCATCTGTTAGTTCATCCAGTCACCCACCCACAACTATATCTATCCATCTAAGTTCATTATCCATCAACCATCCCTTTTAATAAATTTTTAATAACATTTTTGTTTTCAGATTTATAAAAGGTTTTGCTACTAAGAACAAGAAAAAAAAACAAAGAAATGTTGTATTTTTGTGATCAATATATATTTTATGTGTTGGGCACTAACAAATTCCCAAATTAGGCAAATGTCCACAATAATCTACAAAACAGTTTCTTGATGTGCTTGCTCACTCCAGAAAAAAGAGCTTTTTGTAAAATAATCTGCAAAGCCACTTTAGAAGTCTCTCAACCAATGACACAGTCTTTACAGGTCAGCATGGAGAGCAATTGATAACTGTGAGCTTAACATTTTAGTCTTTTGATTTAAGAATGTAAACGTGGAGTCTCGTAAAAACAAAGTCTGGATCCAAAAGTGATCACACAGAAAACAGTGAAGTGATGAACAAAAACACAGTTTATTTCGAACAACTCGGATTGCAAAAGCAAACAGTTCCAACTCTTCTCAAGAACCTCCAGTGGATCCCGTGAAAGAAAATAATTTCCTCAGTGAACCAGTGAATCTAAAAATCCTGAGCAGGAGCAAACCAACAAAAGATAAGGTAGTGAAAAAATACTTGATAAAGGTTCGTTACCAGGAACACACATGAAACTCTGACTTCTGAAAATGATTTGTTATGTTATCCCTCTGATAAGCGAATTAGTCACAGGTGATACATTCAGGAAATCCGTGCCTGAAAGAAATAGTAACACACACTACATGCACACATCCTCATGACTGAAACACACATTAAACAAAAAAGCAACAAAATACAAATAGACCCCTATCCTCTTCATCACATTAGGATGAAGAATTTCTGTGGTCTGCATTTAAATATTGGTTCTTCCTCACATTGTTTTGGTTCCCACAGGTATCTGAAACGCTTCAAGGTGATGAAACCTAAAGTTCTTCGGAGCTGGTGCAGGCAGATTCTGAAAGGTCTCCACTTCCTCCACACCAGGGCCCCTCCCATCATTCACAGGGACCTAAAGTGTGACAACATCTTCATCACTGGCCCCACAGGCTCTGTCAAAATAGGAGACCTGGGCCTGGCAACTTTGAAGAGAGCCTCCTTTGCTAAAAGTGTCATTGGTTAGTCTGCATCCAGTCAGTCACCCAGAATTTGAAAACAAATGATTTTCAACAAATGATTTTCAACAAAGCTCAGAAGTGGAAAGATGGTCGTAGAATGAGGAGGAAAAATGAGGAAACGTGGATTGAACAAGGTTTCCTGGGTTGTTCATTAAATTCAGACATTTCTTTCTCTTCAGGTGTAAACATGATATATGATTGCATGGTTTTGGTATTTAACATTTTATTATTATTATTATTATTATCTTTATTGTTGTTGTTGTTGTTGTTCTCATTATTATTATTGTTATTCATTCATATTTATCCTCTTATCCGTGGCAGCAGTCCCAATAACTGCCACCCAAATCACATTGCAACTTACTGTTAGCCCTCCCGTGGGTGTAAGTTATGTGGGTTGGGATTGTGCCATACTCAGAGCACCTCAGTAGGAACTTAGCAACTGCTGGATATAAACTTGACCCAAGTCTGCTTCTTTTATTAATGTTATTGTTATCAATAAAATCATATGCTATATTTCTGTAGCATAAGCTAGTTGATAGTTTTATCATTCAGTGTGGTTAAATTTACAAATTTATATTCACATAATTATCCATAAAAATATAGTCAGTAGGTTCTCAGTGGGTTCTCAGTTAGTTTTGAAATACAATCTGAGACACTTATCAATGACACTGATCCCAGTGAAACCTTATCACTGTGACATGATGTTTCATGTGATGTCTTGATTAATCACAGTCATCTTATATTTTGCAGGAACACCAGAGTTCATGGCCCCAGAGATGTATGAGGAGCACTACGATGAAGCTGTTGATGTCTACGCTTTCGGGATGTGCATGTTGGAGATGGCAACCTCAGAATACCCTTATTCTGAATGTCAAAATGCTGCACAGATTTACCGTAAAGTTACTAGTGTAAGTTCACAGAAAACTATCTGTTGATTGTTAAGCTGTCCTTGTGTTTTGCATCCAAAACCAAATAAGGAGGAGGTTGAATTCATCATAAGTCTATGTTCTAGCAACAGTATTTAGTAATTGAAATAACCAAAAAGGGGTTTAGTTGTAAGGAACTGGACTTCTTCCTGGAGTTGAAAAACGTTTCATTCCTCAACTGAGGAACTCCTTCAGTTTCTGGTTGATGTCCGAGGGAACACTAGTAGTTCTACTCCTCCCTCCACCACTGGACAAAGGTGTGAAGAGTTGTTTTTGTCACACCTTTTTGGACTGAACGTCCATTGAGGACGTTTCATTCATCCTCAATGGATGAATGAAACGTCTTTCAACTCCTTAAAGTAGTCCAGTTGCTTACAACTAGACCCCTTTTTAGATATCATGACCTGGATGAATGAGAATCTTCAGACATATTGTTAAGGTTGAGTTTGAGTGAAGACATGGTAGAACTCAAATGCAGTACTGGGAAGCTTCTCTTTTGTGTTCAAGGATTTAATTAATACAAAAACAACAAAATCTGACACACTAAACATACTATTTAAACATGGACTTCACCATGTACATGAACTCTTTGGGCTTCTTAAGCCCAAACCTGACCACAATACATGATAACTCATGACAATATCAGACAATACCAGACCACACCATACAACAGTTCCAAACAATGATCCCACGAAGACTGAGTGAGGGTAGTGATGGAAGCACTGCTCCGGAGCTTGCCCCAAATCACATGACTGATGACGTTTGAACCACCTTACTGCCTTATTCGAACTGAAGCAAAAACTGGTTTGGTTCAATGGGCGGGGCTTTGAAAGACTTGAGGGTTTCAGCTGTTTTTAAAACGGATGGAACAGCGCGATGTGTTGTCTGTCTAGTCTATACTAATTGGATTGATTTGATCAGTGTTCCTATTGATCTGCAATGCAACCAAACATGAAGAGTTCTGAAGTCTGGAAGCATTTTAAAATGGGGCTGAACAAAGTTATTTTTTACAAACTATTTTCCATCTGTTATTCATCCAGTAATCAAGAATAAACCACACACATTGTTATTTATAATTTGCACGTGAATTGTTGGCTTTGCCCTGGGATCTCGCCTGGATAATAATAATAACACGTCATCAATGACAAGACAGCGCCAAAGAGACATTAGTGCTGCTATGGTGGTGTAGTTCCATGTATTTATACAACACATAGAACAATATACAAAGATAAACGTACAAATGTCAGTATGACACCGCCAGAGGTATTCTTTGGCCATCACTAGCCTAGCCCTTTTGAGTAGGATCGAATCCCGGCCAGGGCAGTTCGATTCATTCCTAGTAATCTAAAGTAATCATTTTGGCCATTGTTTATTAAGTTATTCATTTTTTATTTAGTATTTATTTAGAAATAGGTCAATATGTTATCCGTCCCCCAGAAGGTTAGATTTGTGTGTTCCGTAGCCAACCTTCGTACCAAGGATGTACTAAAACAGCCATTCAAATTTTCTATCAATGGCAATAATAATAAAAGCTAAAGTGCACTAATAGAGGTGGTACACCTGCTTGGTTCATCAACCTTTTGCATGGCTGCAGTATAACCACTGCGCCAGCAACTGGACCGCACGTTCCTAATAAATGAAGCTTCGAGTAGTGAACCGATTTTCTGTGCAATGGTCGGAAATGGTTCAAAGGCCCATGTGGACATCACAGAGGCCAAGTTCACACTGCGCCCTGAACAGACCCAAATCCCATTTTTTTCGCCAATATGCGACTTGTATCCGATATGTTATTGACAATATGAACGGCACAGATCTGATTTACCACACGCTTCTAGATGTGGTCCTAATTCCAATTCATATCCGTTATTTTCACATGCGACTGCAGTCTGAATGGCTGAGTCGCATTGATGCGACCTGGCCGGTCGCCTTGGACCATTCACAGGGAGACAAACGCCGTTATGTGACTCCCGGGTCTGTTTGTCACCACAACTGACGTTCATCTAGTTTCCATCAGAATTCAGGAAGGGCTGCAGCAGCTGAGGCAGCGCGGTGCATGTTTACACTGCGTACACACAGACGTGTGTGTTTGTATGTGAACAGCTGTCATATCTGTAGATTCGCCACTGTTAAGGAGAAGAAGTTAAGCCGAGGAACACTAATAACACTGACTCCATCTTCGGCTTCACTTTTTCTCATTTTGTTTAATATATTTTATTTAAGGCCCTACATATTATGGCTGGACAACATTTTTCATATATTGAGATGAATGTGACAGCCACAGCTGTTATATAAACTACTGCGGAAGTTGCGTTTCCTCCTGAGACAGTGGCACACGCAGTCGCTCACAGAGGTTGGTAGAGGTGTTTCTTGTGAGCCGAAGTTGTTGATGAACTCTATGAGAAGCCCTGCACATCACATCCTACCACTCCTGGCTGCAACTCTGCATCCATATACCCCTTTCAATGGACGTTGCTGTTATTGCGCCACACGGCCCAGAAGCCCTTAGACTCCTCCTAAATCTCCTCCAATACCATGTTGTTGACTGTGTTCCGCTGCCCGCCACAGAAACCACATTGCGAGGTAATGTCTCATCTCCATGCTTTACAACTTTGCAAACTTGCTCCCACTTTGTTTATGTATTACGTAGATGCGCTTATACCTGTCAATTTGCGCATGAAGGTCACATTTGAGTAATTTCTCGTTCATATTGGATGGGAGTGGGAAATGTGGGAAATGTGAACGGCCTAAGAAAAAAAAATCTGACTTCTGAACAAATCAGATATGTGTTGTTTCAGGGCGCAGTGTGAACCTAGCCTAAGTGAGGGAGAGGGGTATATATGTACTATGGGCACCAGGTGACATGAGTGAGACTAATGACGAACACAGGTGACTGTGATGACAAAGATTAGCCAACACCAGACAACAGCAGGGAAAGAGAAAGGAAAAGAGACAGGCAGACCTCACACATATTTCAAATAACAATTTAGGAGTATAGATATATTAATAAAAATATTTTTTTTATTGCATGCGTTAAAATATATTGATATTATAATATTCAATGCTATTGCTATTTTGGACACCCTCAAAAAACTATTTCTAAACATTAACATGAAATATAAAAAAAACTTAGGAATCCGCCAAAAATTCATTTGTGTGGCTACATCAAACAGACACATAAATACAAATCTTGAACAAAACAAAATCTTAAAACAAAAACAACCACATCATCAAATTAATATTTAATAGTTTTGCCATTAGCACACGGATCTAAAGGGGTGTCTGAAAACTTTTTCCCTCCACTGTAAATAAATATTTAATCCCACAATATTATTCAATAAACTCAATTTAGCATAGGGCCATTGCTTTATTTCTTCAGCACTTTTGGGAGTGATAAAAAAGAAATTACAAAAGGAAAACCCCTCTCTCCAAACTTATACTGATGCCCAGCTAAACCTCAGGGAGGTCATAATTTTATGGTTTTTTTTTGCTCACACACCACAGCTTAGAAGTTAATCAACATTTTCAACTAAACATGCTTAAAAAAGAACATATTTACAGTCCTGTTGATGACATTTTTCTATGAGCTTGAAGCAAATTACACTTTTGTTTTTTTTGCAGGGAGTTAAACCAGCCAGCTTCAGCAAAGTCAGTGACCCTGAAATAAAAGAAATAATCGGGGAGTGTATCTGTCACCGTTGGCAGGAAAGGTTAGTAGATCGGTTTGTTTGTTTACAGTTTCTGCCTCACAACCTAACCCTCACCCAACCCCCAATTTTCGTTGTACCCCCCAATGTACAATGACAATAAAGAACTATTCTATTCTATTCTATTCTATTCTATTCTATTCTAAAGTCTTCTGACACAGTTAATGTGCCTATGTGACAGGCAACACTTCCTGTGTCACCATTGCTGTGCTGTTTTGTTGTATTTGTATATTCTGCAGGTACTCCATTAAGGACCTTCTTAATCATGCCTTCTTTGCGGAGGATACTGGTGTGAGGGTGGAACTTAATGAGGAAGACGATGGAAAGAAATCATCAATCGCTCTAAAGCTGTGGGTTGAGGATCCCAAAAAACTTAAGGGAAAATACAAAGACTCTGGTGCCATTGAGTTCACATTTGACTTGGTGAATGAAGTTCCTGAGGTGGTTGCCCAAGAAATGGTAAACAGTAATGGTGTTTATATTAGAAAAGAAGATTTTGATAATTGCTGTAGTCGTTTACAATAAATGCACACCAATGCACATTTTTGAGTTCAAGACTAGTTTCTTCCTACTTTTATTTTAAAAATGTAAGATTGTACTTAATAGGCAGACGCTACTGAAAGACATAAACTACTAACAGCACTGGCTTAAGAAAACATCAGAAAAACACTGATATAAGAAAAATCCACATTTCAAAAGTTGGTATTGTACCTTAATTTTGTGATTTTCTTTTTCTTTTATTCTTACAAATTTGCTTTTAAATGTCTAATATAAATATCAAGGGATGAAGATCTGTTTAGAAACAGTTTTAATTCAAAGTAATAATTACTTATTAATAGATATAACTTATTCTATCAATTCCTGTCCCTTTTTTGTGGATTACCCTGGTTACAGAGCGAATCATTGTTTTCCATTTCACCCTGTTTTCTGTATCTTCTACCCTAACTCCAACCATCTCAATTTCAACCCTCACTGCATCCATAAATTTCCTCTTTGGCCCTCCTATTGTCTCCTACCTGGTAACTCCATCTCTAGCATTCTTCTAGAAATATAACCACTGCCCCTCCATTGAACCAAACCGTCACAACCCTTCTTTCTTTTTAGCTTGATCCTGTCCATCCTTGTCTCTCCTAAAGGGAATCTTAGCATCTTTAACTCCTCAACCTCCAGCTCTGCCACCTGTCTTCTGCCGAGCGGTAGTGTCTCTAAACCATACATCATGTCTGGTCTCGCAACCACCCTGTAAAACCTTCCCTTCACCTTAGCTGACACTCTTCTATCACAGATCACTCCTGATGCTTTTTTCCCAGTGTTTCATCCTGCCTGTTTTCTATTCTCTCTTCCACAGTCTCCCTTTCTCTGAACAGTTAATCTGCCTCATCTAACTCCTGTACCTTCAACATTAATTATCTAAAAAAATCTAATAATCTTTTGTAACTTTTTCTATGACGGTACAAAAGATTTGATTTTTAACTATTTCCAATTTTTGTAGGTGGACTCGGGGTTTTTCCTGGATTGCGATGTGAAGATAGTTGGGAAGTCCATTCGAGACCGAGTGGCTCTGATCAAATGGAGGAGAGGACGGACCTCATCAGGAAATGCTGAGAAGCAGCAGAACCTTCTGCACTTGCCCAGTTCAGGTGTACCTCAGCAAACCACACTGGCTACAGCAAACAATGAGGATCAGGACATGGATCAGCAGACTCTGGTCTGCACTGTAACGGTCACCACATCCACCACAAGTGCGAAACCAAGAGCATGACATATGAATCATCTTAGGAAATCAATCCCACGTGAATATACACTGCGTTGCCAAAAAAAAGTCGCCACCAAAAAAAAGGGTCATACACTCTAATATTTAGTTGGACCGCCTTTAGCTTTGATTACAGCAGGCATTCTCTGTGGCATTGTTTGGATAAGCTTCTGCAATGTCACAAGATTTATTTCCATCCAGTGTTGCAATAATTTTTCACCAAAATCTTGCATTGATGATGAAAGAATCTCCAGTAGACTCCAGCACATCCGAAAGATTCTCAATGGGGTTAAGGTCTGAACTCTGTGGTGGCAAATCCATGTGTGAAAATGATGTCTCATGCTCCCTGAACCAGTCTTTTACAATTTGAGCCTGATGAATCCTGGCATTGTCATCTTGGAATATGCCCGTGCCATCAGGGAAGAAAAAAAATCCATTGATGGGATAACCTGGTCTGGTATCAGTATATCCAGGTAGTCAGCTGACTTCATTCTTTGAGCACATACTGTTGCTGAACCTAGACCTGACCTCCAATGGGAGGCTCGTATCTATTCGCTGAGATAAAACCAGGTGGCGACTGTTTTTTTGGCCATGCAGTGTATAATACACACTCAAATCATATTTCCTTGTTTCAGCTGACACTGAGGGGAGCTTATCCATGGATGATGATTTCAACAATCAGAAGAATGAATCTCAAACAGATTTCCAGTGTCCCTCTGAGCCCACACCCACAGCTCAGGCCATTAGCAGTCCCCCTGGTCAGGCTGACCTTCAGCTGCATCCAGGGGGCTGCCAGCAGCCTTCAGCAAAGAAAAGCTACACACCAGGATACACAAAGATAGTCCCAGAGCCCTACCAGCAAACAATGGGTCAGCTACACCCTGGAGCTGAGCAACAAACTGCAGTACAACTGCACTGGAGGCCTTATCAGTCCCAAACTGTGAGTCCAATGTTTGGTATTTCTGTTGTAGTAAAGATAGTGTGATATCCAGATGCAAGACTGGCAGACACCCCAAAAAACAGAAACAAAATTAGTTTTAGACATAAGAAGAGAAATTCTGATCTCTGTCAGAAACAATGTCCAGCAAGATTTTGAGTATGCCCCCAACGCAGAGGACCAGAAGACCTACAGTCTTGGCAGCTGATGGAAGCTTGGGGAAAGGGGCAAAATGCACCACTTTAAATATTGGTCTACTATTGTCAGGATACAAGTATTACCTTGGGTGTGAAACCAAGGACACTTGGGACATTCAGCAGTTGAAGTAAACAGGATGGGGTTTGTTGCATAAACTTGCTTCGTACACATACAGTATGGTGCATGATGCCACAAAGTTTTTAGTGTCTCGGTATACCAGAAACACTGGTCAATAAATTTCATGGTCTAGTGGAACCCAGGATGACTGGTCAGGTTTCCCACGACAGAACTTGGGAGTGGACAGTGACAGGGACATACAGTTGATTATTAAGTACAGAATAAGGGCCAAAAGTAAGGCCGCAGATGAAAGGCAGGGAGTTTGCTGCAATCAACCACAAGTACTGATTCATGTGTGCCTATGGGCTTAATAAAAAAAGACAGTGGTAAGGAATCACCCCACTTAAACAAAGCACTTTTTAACTAAATCTGAGACTGGGGGACGTGCCCATAGGCAGTACAACTCACACATAGGCTCCACTATACTGACAAGTCCAGCCTTTTAACCTGCAATAATAATATAACGCCCATTATGAGCTGTTTTTGTCTAACAGGCTGTCTTTTTGCAAAGGTTCTTTAGGAGAGGAAAAGAGAATCCTAGTAGAACAGATAGCAGGTCTGCCTAATAAATGAAGATGGGTTAGCCTTCTCCATGCCGCGTTCTCTCAGACTGTTATCAAGACGAATTGACAGAAAGACAAGTTTTTAGTTTTTATGGATTAAACACAAATGTGTTTAATTAGTTTTTGACTGTGTCACTGACACAGCAGTCATCTCTTGAGGTGTAACCATGACTCCCAGTCTAATCATGACCTGTGACATGCTAACTGGTTCCAGGGCCACAAACGGACTAATTAGTGTTATTAGATGTGGGAAGGACTACAGTATAGACAATAATTTTACCTCTAATATAAGGTTAATTTAATTTAATTGCTTTACCCACAGTGTCTAGTTTGGTAAATTACACAATGTATCTCCTGTTGGTTCAGGTCCTGCTAACTACTTAAGTTTATAACCAGCAACTATCTGTGCCCCTAGTTTACCTGATACCATGTGAATGGAGCTACTGCTCTGAAAAAGTAACTAGTTACGTTACTAGTTACTAAACTATTAAAGTAACTAGTTACTTTACTTTAAAAACACATTAAACTGTTTAGTGTTGGGCTCTGTAGCAACTATCATAATGAAATTTAGGACTGTAATGGTTATAAGGTTTTATACAGTAATAGAGTTAATGTTTCCAAGTGTGGGGAGGCTTGGTTAGAGCATTGTGGATGTGAAATTGAGAGAGTGAAGCTGCAGGGAGCAGCGCTGCAATTAGAGTCTGGAAACAAGTTGTACGTTTTCTGTACATTACAGTACAATAAAAACAAAATAGATGTTTAGACATTTTGACAGGCATCTTTATGGTAACCTCAACCTGCCACTTGCCATTGTCTTGCTTGTGGGTGTATGCTGCTGTACCGCATCGCGTGTGTGTGTCTGTAAATTTCCCTATATGGGAAGATGCCCGCCCAGGTCTCTTTCTGATTGGCATAGCATGGAATGTTAACCTATGTCAACCAATCATTGCTCCTTTTCGACGCAATGATTTATGTAGTGCACGGCCCTCTTTCACACCATGACTGTAAAGAGTTACCACACACAATGAGATGCAGCAGACAAACTCCAACACCACTGAGGTCTCTATTTGGTGGAGGGAAACAGTCCACTTTGTCCATAAATATTAACTAGTAACGAGTCCCTTCACACTAACGTGTCAATAATGGCGTTACATAAAGTCCTAAACTTTTCACAATGACATTGCACATCAATATTGTCCAACACTTTGTCCGTTATAATACCTAATTCTCCAGCACATATTCCCACTGAAATCACTCTTTCATCACATTTCATGTTCCCAGGTGTATAGAAGTAAAAAACCTGCTGGCTGTCATTCGCTGGAAGAAAAATCCTGCTATGGCCCCCACCCCAGTTTTATGGATTTGTCCTAAACTAAGGGTGACCGAACTCCTGGGTCACACTGAGAACATTCCTTCCCATATCCCCACTTGACAGTTTTCTGTTATATTATAATTAATTATTAATTACCATCCTCTACCATTATGAATTATAATTTGCTCGATTATTTGACTCCATGCAATCAGTGACAGATAATAGACATTAGGAAAATAAAAAACCCAAGTAATGTATATAATAAAAAGTATACAAGGTGAAATCATAGCACAACCATAACATTGACCTTCTGACTCTCAGTGAAATTTCCACCTTGTCATAACACTTTCAAAGTAAACATTCCACAATTACATGATTATCATGATTTAAATGCAACATATTTTCTGCAGCTGTAATATGATATCACATTGGTATGGACTATTAGAATAAATCAATACAGTTGCATTATAACTAAATACAATATAACTGTAAACAATGTATAAATGAGTGTGTATGAATGCACGTGTGTCTGAGTGTAAATGAACGTCAATGAGTATAAAAGATAGTACATGATTGTGTAAATGATTGTATATGAGTGCGTGTAGTGGCGTTGTCCATCAGCATTGTCCAACAGTCCTTGATGTCGCTCTGTTGTCATCTTCCCATCTACTTGTATAAAGAATGTCATGAAAACAGATGGAATAGTCCTGATGAACACCTTTCCCCTAAGTCAGTTTGAGTCACATCACATCAATCTCTGTATTACTCCAAGAAAGAAAAAGAAAGGATTAAAACAGAATACACCATGGAAAGGAAAACTTCATTATTTTCATTTTCCTCCTTTGGTTCTATACTCTCTTCCTCTTTAAGTTGACTTGTTGAACAGTGGTTCAAGTGGTACCATGTTGTACTGCCTTCAACCTGGACAGCTGTTGGTGTGGCTCTAACCACCTGGTATGGTCCTTCCCACTGTGGTTGATGCCACTTCTCATTTTGCAGTTGCTCAAGCAGTTGCTCAAGCGAGGTCCTTAAAAAGGACCTCTTAATTGTGGTGCTGGGATGGGTTGACCCGTTAGCATTTCATGCGGTGTAAATGCCTGATTCTATGCGTTTGCATGCAAAAGCTCATGAGTGTTAATGGCAAAGCTTCTACCCAGTTCAGTTTGGTGGTAGAACAGATTCTGTTAGGCTTACTGATGGGATACCAAACCGTGGAATTACTTTAATAGAAATTTTACAACAGTCCTTCAATCTTTTGAGGGTATGGCTTCAACCCACCTACTAAATCTATCAATTATCACAAGCCTGTGTCCTTTTCCTTAGTCCACCACCGTAGTCCAACACCAGATGTTTAAATGGACCCTCTTGTACTGGAATATGTCCCAGTGATGTTTTGATACCTCTTCACCTTTCTTCTGAGCACATACTTTACATACTTTACTCACACTTACCTGTTCACTTACCGTTGCCTTCTTTTGTATCAAAACATCCTCTGGTGTAGCCACAGGCTTCAACTGCACGTCATCATTTGGTTTTGGAGTCTTAGCTATTCTCTCCAACTAGTTCTAAATATCCTATTTTTGTTTTAAAATTCAAGCGTTGATTTTGAAACTTTATGTCCTCTGCCAGTCGTTGAAGGATTTTTATGGACTCACTGTGACAGTCCTCCAATGTGGTTGAGCATAGTAACAGATCATCTACATACTGTAGCAATGTGCCACTGAATTCCAACCCTTCCATATCTTTTCTGAGAATTCAATTGAACACATGTGGTGAATGCCGGAAACCTTGTGGAATTCTGGTGTAGGTGTATTGTTTTCCTTTCTACGTGAATGCAAATAAATATTGTGGATTTTCAGCTAATGGAACAAGTGCTGAATACAGATCAGTGACAGTAAAAAAAATTGCATCTGGAGGCACATTTATTAGCAGTGTTTGCGGGTTTGGGACTTCTGCTCCTTCATCTTGTACTTTTTTTTTACGATTAGGTAGGGTTTCTCCAGGTTTTAAATCTACAGTTACTGGTTTTGCTGATTTTAAGTCATGTTTTGCACGTTCCTTACATTGTCTGGCACTCTTATTAACAGGTCTTCCACCATCATTTCAGTCTGCATCACTTCTATTTACATCATAAAACATTGTAGAATGAGGATCTAGTGTTGGTTCGTTTGCTTTTGGACGCTGTGCTATCACGTATTTTTTTAAATTGTTAAATTTTCCCATTTAACAAACATCTGTAACACTGGTGCCTTGATGTCTCCCAACCAATAAACTTTTGCTCTCTCTGATTGAACAGTCATTTGACAGTCTATGCCAATGTCTTTTGCATTATACATACTTTTAGATGAAGACATAATTGTCATATTTTGTTTGCACAATACAGCTCTCCCAATCAGATTAGCAGGTTTTTGTTCTGGGACTAAAATTGGAATTTTTACTTTGCCATTTTCAGTGGTTATTTTCACTGGAGCCGTCATCGGAATTAGCTGCTTTTTCCCCAAGAATCCTACTGTCTCAACCAGTCTCTTTGACATGGGGAGGTGAGTGGCATACTCTGCACTCACATGTGCAGAGTATCCACAGTGTCCACTACCATTGGAACTTGTTTACCTTCCACTTGAACCTGCAGCATAGGTTCTGTATCAGCCTCCAAGTTGAACATAAGAAACTGACCCTTCCCTTCAGAATTCCCTAGGCATAGCATCCATTATATTTGTCTTTCTCAGGGGCTGGCCGGACATCTGGATCCACGTTTCAATAACCTACCTCTGCCCCTCTGTATCTGTTACTTTGGACTGGAGCTGACATTGCTTTCACAATGGCATTTGTGAACAATGTCATAAGAACTGGGCTTTTTTTCAATCTCTTCCTCTGTTTCCTGCTTCCACCGTTTCAGCTGTCTGGTTATGTACGCGGCAGGGTTTTCAGTCTCCGAGAGTGCCTCCCCCGTTAGAGCCTTTGGATCTACTGCCCTCTGTATGGTACGATATGCATTGGACTCAGTTCCATCATCTTGGGTCTAGCGTCCATCCATTGTTGCTGTGTGTGAGAAGATTCTCCATGTTTGGGCCATATGGCCCATATGGCCTTAATGTCACAGAGAGCCAAGTCCAGCTGACATATTTTGCCCCAGCATGTAATGCCCCTGGGTGCCTTTTATTAAAATTGGAAATTGACCTGCATTTTATCTGTCTGGTGAGCGTATATTTGGTCTGTATCTGAGATTGAATTCTCTTGTCTTTGGTTTAGTAGTATTTGATGGTTGTGAAATCTCTGGCCCTTGTTAAAGTTCTTCATTTGTCTGTCTGTCTCTTATTCTGTAATAGTAAACATCTATCTCTCCCTCTAATTCCTGTATTTGAGCCTGATACAGTTCTCTGTGTAAATCTATACAGGCTGGTTCTAAGTTCAGCCAATAAGATTGGCCTGCTTTGCTCATATTTAAATCTTTGTAGCAATCCAATATGGTTGGCTTTCTTCCAGTGCTGCATGATTTTGGAAGCATGTTTGGTCCAATGGTTGTTTTTATTGGAGTTCTGGTGTTTTTGTTATCAATAATATGAGTGCTATTTCCATTCACTTCCGGTGATGATGCACTCCTGGTGGACCTGGCTTGGGAATTTTGATTCGTGCCTCTCTCATCCACCTTGTCAAAGTCCAGCGGGGCTCGGGTAAATGCCTGCTATTAAATGTTTGTCCTCATCTTTTTTTCAACTGACTGTTAATTACATATTCTTTAAGTTTTTTTCCAATAGTTTTTGCCTTTTTGCCTGTGGTAGTGCTTTTATCAGTGTGGGTGTATTACCAGATAAGCTAATTTAGCTTTTATTATTATGCTAATCTATGTTTTTTCTTACTTCTCGGATTTTTAATGCTAATACTTACACCCTACGACAAAGACTACTTAGCCTTGCATAAGCTGAGATAATTAGGTTATGCTATGCGATGCTAATGGAAACGCTAATGTTGCTACTTAGCCTAATGACATTTAATTGAGCTCTTGTTATTTAATCATGCTATGCTACCCTATACTAATTAATGCAATCTTTACCCTATTGAATAACAACTCTGATGTTTTATACTAAAGCTAATGACTTCAGCTAATTCTATCAACTGCTGTAGCTAATGCCCTGTAGGCCAACAACTGACGTTATCACCATGTTTTATGGGGGTGGAGTTTACAAGAATTTGTTTTTCAACTGCGCAAGATTTGTTTTGAAATGGTGATTAGACTTCCTGTTTGTTCAAAATGGATCCTGGGTTCCTCAACATGATGGTGGTTAAAACTACGCCCAATTTTCAAAATGGCGACACATCCAAAAATTGTAGCACATCAACAACTTCTATGACCAGCCAGACCTAACAATTTCTTTATGCGACAAAACTTAAACTCCAGCCACATTTGTAGAACCAATTTTGATACAATTTCAATTCCACAGTACTTTTAGTGCTGTACAATGATCTTTTTCACACGGAACATTGTAAAATTGCTATTTGAACACACAAAAAAAATATTCATCACACTTGAACAAACAGCTTTGTTTAAGAAAATATCAGACGCTTTGGACTTCACACACGAACATTCGGGCACTCATCAGACACACAGTCCTCAGTCATTTCAGTCAGGAAAAGGGAGAGAAAGAGAAGAGTCAGTCAGATACACCAGTCGAAAGATAAACCCTTTTGGTTAACCAAAACAGCTATTTACACCTTTGATTTTCTTACAATGATAATTAATATTATTTATTAAAAATATTTATTTTTCCACAAGGTAGCCAAATATAAATTACTAATCTTCAGCCTCTTCAATCACACCAAAAGACACAGACCTAAACATTAAACCACCAATGACTTTGGAATTTTACGTATGACCTCCACAAATATATACATACATACATATATATATATATATATATATATATATATATATAGACCGTGCCTTGAAAAAGTATTTGCCCCCTTACTGACAACCCAAAGAATTAGAAAATGCAGTTTTTAAAATGATGATTTTATTTACCAAGGGAGAAAAAATTACAAACTTGTCTGGCCCTCTGTGAAAAAGTAATTGTTTTTTTGTTAAATCACAAAATAACTGTGACTAATCACAGTTTTAGGAAAGCTGAGTTCAATTCCACAGGCCACACCCACACCCGATTACCACCACATGTGTTGAATCAAGAAATCACCTAAATAGAATGTGTCAGACAAAGTGTAGACACTTTGTCTGACACATTCTATTTAAGTGATTTCTTGACAAAGTAGGCTACAAGATCAGAGCATCATGCCACGATCCAAAGAAATTCCAGAAGAAATGAAGATAAAAGTGATGGACATCTATCAGTCTGGAAAAGGTTGCAAAGCCATTTCAAAGGCTTTGGGGCTCCAGCGAACCTCAGTCAGAGCCATTATCCACAAATGGAGGGAACTGGGAACAGTGGCTAACCTTCCCCGGAGTGGTCGGCCAGCTAAAATTACTCCAAGAGTGTGACGATGACTCATCCAGGAGGTCACAAAAGAACCTAGAAAAACATCGAAAGAACTGCAGGCCTCGCTGGCCTCAGTTAAGGTCAGTGTTCATGACTCTACTGTAAGAAAAACACTGGCCAAAGCTGGCATCCATGGCAGAGTTCCGAGGCGAAAACCATTGCTGTCCAAAAAGAACAGAGGCTCGTCTAACATTTGGCAAAAAAACATCTTGATGATCCTCAATACTTTTGGAATAACATTCTGTGGACTGATGAGTCCAAAGTTGAACTTTTTGGAAGCTGTGCGGCCCGTTATATCTGACAAAAAAATGGCACAGCAAACGCTTGATTTCAGTTATTGCTGCCAAAGGTGGCACAACCTGTTATACGACCCTGGAGCGGCTCTTCCTGAACCTTCTCAGACCAGAAGTGCAACATGCCCAAGACCAACTGCAGTTTGCGTATAGAGCGGAGGTCGGTGTGGAGGATGCGATTCTGTACCTTCTACACCGGGCCTACACTCATCTCGACAAGGGAAGCGGCGCTGTGAGGATTCTTTTCCTGGATTTCTCCAGTGCCTTCAACACCATCCAGCCACTTGCACTCCAGGACAAACTGACTGATGCAAGTTACCTCAACAACAACACCATGTCTGACACTGTGGTCAGTAACGTCGGAGCACCACAGGGGACGG
This sequence comes from Paraplagusia blochii, assembly GCA_016785265.1. Lineage (NCBI taxonomy): Eukaryota > Metazoa > Chordata > Actinopteri > Pleuronectiformes > Cynoglossidae > Paraplagusia > Paraplagusia blochii. The sequence continues at coordinate 79,489 of JAFBJS010001204.1, forward strand.
TGCTGGCCCCTCTTCTCTTCACCCTCTACACCTCGGACTTGTGGTACAACTCTGAGCTGTGCCACATACAGAAGTTTGCAGATGACACAGCCATTGTGAGGTGTATCAGGAACGACGATGAGGAGGAGTATAGACGTCTCGTGAGTGACTTTGTTGTCTGGTCCAAATCCAACAATCTACAGCTCAACACCTCTAAGACCAAGGAACTGGTCATCGACTTCGGGAAATCAAAACCAAAACCGAGGCCGGTCCTTATCGACGGGGAGGAGGTAGAGGTCGTGCAGACCTACAAATACCTCGGGCTGTGGCTGGACAACAGGTTAGATTGGGGACATAACACCACGCAACTCTACAAAAAGACACAGAGTAGGCTCTACTTCTTGCGGAGACTCAGGTCTTTCAACGTCTGCAAGAAGTTCCTAAAGATGTTTTACCAGTCTGTGATGGCCAGCGTCATTTCTTACGCTGTGGTGTGCTGGGGGAGCAGCACATCAAAGAAGGACCTAACTAGACTGGAAAAGCTGATTAGGAAGTCTAGTTCTGTGGTGGGCACACACCTGGACTCACTGGCTACAGTTGCGGAGAAAGAGAACTATTGGCAAACTGCTCACAATCATGGACAATGCCACTCATCCTCTGCACTCTGTCGTCATCAAACAGTGGAGTCTGTTCAGTGACAGGCTCCTCCTCCCGAAGAACAGAACAAACAGACTCAAAAACTCCTTTGTTCACCGGGCAATCAAACTGTTTAACTCTTCTCTGAGGGGGAGAAGAGGGTACAAACGACCTGTGGGGACGGGTCTCAAGCAATAACTCTGCAATACTGTACAGTCCTGTATAGACAAACCGCAATCTTGATTGAACTGCTATATATTTCATTATATATAGCATATCCTATGTCCTTAGTGTGTGTTACTAATGTATTTGGACACCTTATGTGCCGCACATCGCACAATGCACTGGTTATTTTAGCTGTATGTGTAGATATGCATGTGAGTATATATATATATATATATATATATATATATATATATATATATATATAGATGTGGGGGGGGGGGCAAACATATTAAATGGATATACGTTGGCTTAGGTAGCATGTGTATGTATTTGTGTGTATATGTATGTGAACCAACATACTGTTTGGACATATATGTGCCTATATATGTGTATAGGTGTGTGTGTATGCGCAGGCATATGTACAACTGGATGTGTCTGTATGCAGATATATATGTACATGTGTGTGCGGGTATACACATACACATACACAGCAGTTATTAGAATTGCTAACTAAATCTATAATAACGTTATATTGTCATAATGAAATATGATAACAACAAGAATTGAGATTGTGAAAGCATTGACCACCATTTAAGCTACTAACACTACTAGCATTAACCTTCCTACTTTCATGTGTATGTATACTACTAACATTACCTACTAACACATACTGTTCACTGTCCTGGTTGTACATATCTCAACCCCGCCCATATTATTCCTTTTGTAATGTCTTTTTTGTACTTCTTGTATCTATCTCTTGTTCGTTGCTGTTCTGCCGCTGGAACTGTAATTTCCTGAGGGATACTCCTGAGGGATTAATGAAGTTCTATCTATCTATCTATCTATCTATCTATCTATCTATCTATCTATCTATCTATCTATCTATCTATCTAATCTATCTAATCTATCTAATCTATCTAATCTATCTATCTATCTATCTATCTATCTAATCTATCTATCAGGTTCCATGGGCAATTACTTTTTCACAGAGGGCCAGACAAGTTTGTATTTTTTTTCTCCTTTGGTAAATAAAATCATCATCTAGAAACTGCATTTTCTATTTCTTGGGTTGTCTCTGTGTCATACTAAATTTGGTTTGATGACCTTAGTGTGTGATAAATGTGCAAAAAAACAGAAATCAGTACGGGGACAAATACTTTTTCACGGCGATTATGTAGGTATATATGACGTTACACAAAAAAACGCAGAAGCTATATGACCCTTATATTATCCCTTTGCCAACTGGAATGACCTCTATTTTAGCCTTACTAGACCTCTGAGTTGCTTGCTCTGTGTTTTCATTTTACTTGTGTGTGTATGTTTTTCCTCTATTCACTTCTTTGCCCAGATTCTAGTGAAATTTCCTTTTTAAGTATACATAAAATTATTTAGTTGACCCTAAAGTTCCAAGGAAGATCAGCCTTTGTTCATACTGTCAACATCTACGCATATCTTACATAGTTTTTACACTAAAGCGTGCGTCCCTCCATTTCTCAGTTCCAAACCCTTAGAAAAGACCTGTGTGGTTCACAACCACTCTTACCTTTTTTCTCTTTGTCTCTTTCACACCACTTTCAGCGTGAGGGCTCACACACACGCTTAACAATGTCTCATATCTTCTGTTTACTTCACATTACTACAGTCAGAATCTACTGCATACCACAGACTTTTACTGGGACTTTGCTCTACTGGCCCATTTTCAGCTGCTGACTAATCCAATATTACAAATTCTATACAAATACACAGCGCACCTTAAAGTTCAATTTAGCAGCTGTCCCTGCATGCAGGATCTACGAGATGGTGAAAGAAATGTCCCTTACTGCCTTTACGTTCAATTTGGCATGATCCTTGCTTACCAGGCAAGGCTGGACGCAAACAAAGGACAAGCACGTGCTATATTAGGAGTAAAATTCCTACCTGCAGATTCCATGGAGGAACCCCGTCGTCCTGGTCGGCAGGTCCAAGTGATCACATCGGGCTCACCAATTATATTGTAGAAAGTGTTGTCTAAAAATAAGCAGATCAGGACATACTTCTCCGTCTCACGGGATTTATTGAATCAAAAGATTTCTGACCATGGCAAGTCCAACCCAAGTCTCATAAGCAGTCTCACCAACAAATCCGAAATACTGATACAGGTGTGTTCTTCTTAGAGTTACAGTTCTTGGACATTCTTAGATAGTCATATCGCGAAACCTCTGAAATGTAGAATGTCTTGGTATTGTTATCTAGGCGCCAGTTTATGCTGTGTTTTAATTAGTCATCACAATGTCTCTTGTGTCTGTTATCTAGGTGCCAGTTTATGTTGTGTCTTACATACATGTGTCTTATTGTCCAACACTTTGTCTGTTCATAATACCCAATTCTCCACCACAATTTCCTCTCTGCTTCTGACAGGTGGTCTCTGCTCAGGCTCCAGCTTCTCCTGCTCATACTTTACTTCAAAATAGACAAACTACACAGAGCTTTCCCACAGAAGACACTACTCTGCAACAACCTGGCCAGGAGCAGGTACCGTAGTTACACACACAGTAGATTTTTAAACCCAAACCATGAAGGAGCTCCACGGCTTTATTGTCTGAATATTATTTTTTAATTGTTTAAACAGGCTAATGATGTTGTATCTATTTATTTACTGGTGTTTATTGTTTTTTTTTAAGGTTTCTCGTTTCATTTGTCTTTTTTGTCTTTAGTTTTCTCTACCATCACCTGCTGTTCTGCCCCAGGCAGTGCAGCCTTCATTTTGTTTGTTTAAATAAAGCATTACACACAAATCGATTCAATCATTCTCTGATTATAAGATCAACCTGCCCCGGAGGTTGATCTTATAGACCACTACTTTTAGACTAACATAGAGTTATGTTATAAGTTAATAAACCACCCCCACTTACTCTCCAGTGCTGCCCTTCCCTTAACCCTCAACTCCTGCATCTCCAGGTCAGCACATAGGTGCACAATGGAATCAATATACAGTGAGGCTTCATGATAAGAGCTACTCCAAACACGAATTTTCCAGATTATGATTATGCAAGATTTTTTTGGCGATACGAGCAAACATTGATTTATGACTGCTCCTCAAAACTCTGCCTTGCACCCTCTCCCAGGTCATCCGTCCTCTGTTTCACTCTCTGAGTAAGAAGAGTGATGATGTTTAACTCAGAACAACTAAATTTGGTCAGACCTTGACCAAATCAGACACTTCAGTATCCTTGTGATACTGCTATACAGTGCTATACAGTGGTGCCTCAGCCCTTGACCAACTCAACTCTCGACCAAAATTTTCGTGAAAATTTCAGTTTTGACCGAATTACAGCTTTCGAACTCAAGTCAAGAGAGACCATTTGGGCAGCTCCGCTCGGCTGAGTCAAGCCAAACCGCGTGTATTCTTTCTTGTTCAGAATTCAACTTAATTCAATTCAAGATACTAGATGAAATGGAAAAATTGCTGCTTATCTTTATTAAGGAAAAAGAGTTGGCTGGAGACAGCATCACCGAAGCGTTGATCAATAAAGGGGCTCTCGCTATTTATGATGATCTAAAAAAGAAAGGTGCGGGTACAAGCAGCGAGGGAAATGTTGATGAAAGTGATGAAAAGGGCTTTACTTTTAAAGCGAGTCGTGGCTGGTTTGAAAAGTTTAAGCAGATAACTGGTATCCATCGTGTGACTAGACATGGAGAGGTGGCGAGTTTGGACCAAAAAGCTGCCGATAAATATGTGATCGAGTTCGCCCAGTGCATAAAGGCTGTTTTCAGTTGTGATGAGAAAGGTCTTTTTTGGAAAAAATTATTATTTTATTTGCCAGTTTAAACTCATGGATGGTAATGTGTATCATGGCTCTGTATATCACTAAAACCAATTGAAGACACCTGTGCTAATTAGTTTGGCAGGTGAGTCCAATTAAAGGTGAGACTACTAAAGAAGGTTGTTCCACATTATTAAGCAGGCTACCATTTTCAACCGAGATGAGCGAGAAGAAGGACCTTTTAGCTGCTGAAAAGCAACAAATAGTTGAATGTTGAAGGAATGATGACAATCATAATTGCCAAGAACATTCATTGCGATCATTGCACTATCGGGAAGTATGTAGCTGATTCGGAGTAAACACGTGCATGCTGATAAAGGAAAATCCAGGACACTTTCTAACAGGCAAATACGTCTGATCAAAGGAGCAGCTGTAAAAATGCCCCATCACAGCAGCGGACAAGTTTTGAAGCTGCTGGTGCCTCCAACGTGCCACAGACAACAAGATGCAGGGTCCTCCAGGAGTTTGCAGCGGTGCGTAAGCCATTGTTTCGACCTCACTATCCATGCACACAAGCAGAAAAGGCTCCAGTGGGCCAGGCAATACCTGAAGACTGACTTCAAAACTGCTCTGTTCACTGATGAATGTCATGCAACCCTCGATGGTCCAGATGGATGGAGTAGTGGATGGATGGTTGACGGCCACCCCATGTAAACAAGGCTATGGCGCCAACAATGAGGTGGTTGAGGGATGTTTTGGGCTGGAATTATGGGAAGAGAGATTGTTGGCCTTTTCCGGATCCCTGACAGTGAAGATGACATGCATAACATATGTGGAGTTCCTCAAAGAACACTTCCTGCCATGATTCAAAAGGAAGAATTGAGCTTTTCGGAACAAGATGATTTTCATGCATGACAATGCACCATTCCATGCTGCAAAGAATTGCATCTCTGGCTGCAATGGGCATCAAAGGAGACAAACATGGTGTGGCCCCCATCCTCCCCTGGCCTCAACCATATCAAGAACCTTTGGAGCATCTTCAAGAGAAGTGTGTATGATGCTGGGAGGCAGTTCACATCTCAACAACAGCTCTGGGAGGCTATTCTGTCCTCGTGCAAGGCTGTTCCACCAAATATTATCCAAACAATGACAAATTGTCTGGATGGAAGACTTGAGAAGGTACTTTTCAACAAGGGGTCGTATGTTCAGATGTGGCTTCACTTGTGATAATGTTTTGATTTAAATAGTGCTGGATTTCAGTTACATTTCAGTCAGTCATGACCTGCTAGTGTTTATAATTTCACACATAACCATTTTTGTTCTTTATGACAGTAAAATATGTGGAAACTAAATTGTGCGTACTATTTTGGAACATGTATTTTTGTGATTTTTATTTTTTTTAAAATGTACTATTAATATTGGGAGGGTCATTCAAAAACATTTGAATTGTACTGTATTGGTTGGTGACTGGAAAATCATTAGGACTGCCATTCATATAGATAATCATTAGATATATACAGATAGAAAATCTGAGAAAATACCATTTGCATAATAATTTGGAATGCAGTGTATATAATTGCCTTGATCTGCCTGTCAATCTCCCGTTTCTTCCTCCCCTCACTCGTGAACACAACCCCAATATACTTAAACTCCACTTGAGGCAGGATCTTTCCTGCGACCTGGAGGGTACTTACCACCATTTTCCAGTCGAGAACCATGGCCTCGGACTTAGAGGTGCTAATTTTCATGCCAGCCGCTTCACACGCTGTGAACCGCCCCAGTGCATGCTGTAGGTCCTGGTTCGATGAGGCCAACAGAACAACATCATCTGCAAACAGCAGAGATGAAATTTGATGTCTCCTGAACTGGACCCCTCCCTGCATTCTGTCCATGAACATGAACAGAACCGGTGACAAAGGACAGCCCTGCCGTAGCCCAACATGCACCGGGAACAGATCCGACTTATTACCAGCAATGCGAACCAAGCTCCTGCTCTATTTATACATGGACTGGACAGTTCTTAGCAAAGAGCCTCCAACCCCATAATTCCTGAGTGACCACCATGAGAATTCTCGAGGGACCCAGTTGAAAGCCTTCTCCAGGTCCACAAAACACATGTGGACTGGTTGGGCAAACTCCCATGACCCCTCAAGAACTCTCTGGAGGGTCTAGAGTTGGTCCAGTGAATCCGAGGTTCGATTATTGGCCAAATTCTCCAATACCCTGGAGTAGGCTTTCCCCGGGAAGCTGAGGAGTGTGATCCCCCAGTAGTTGGAACACACCCTTGGCCCACTTTTTTTAAAATACGGACCATCACCTCAGTTTGCCACTCCAGAGGTACCGAGCCCGAATACGACAAGATGTTGCAGAAATGTGTCAAACCAAGACAGTCCCACAACATCCAGAGACTTCAGGTGGATCCCATTTACCCCCGGCGCCTTGCCAACCAGCGCCTTCTAAACTGCCTCAGTGACTTCAGCACAGGAGATTAGTGGATCATGCACTGAGCACCATGTCTCTCCTTCCTCCAAGGAAGGAGGAAGTGTGAGTGGGATTTAGGAGATCCTCGAAGTATTCCTTCCACCATCCGACAACATTCCCCATAGAGGTCAACAGCTCCCCGAACAGCTTCCCCCTTCTGAAGCGCCGGATGGTTTGCCAGATTTTCTTTGAGGCCAACCGATGATTGCCGCCCCAATAGGCACCCAAGGCTTTACGTCCACAGCTTGGGACAGCTGCAGGAAAACCTGGTCCATTCAGACTCAATGTCTTCCCACCCCCTGTTTAAACCTGTTCAAAGTTCTTCTGGGGATAGGAGTATAAGGCCTCCCTCACTGGGGGTTCCACTAGACCAGGGGTTGGCAACCCGTGGCTCCGGAGCCATGTGTGAATCTTCTATCCTTCTGTTGTGGCTCTCTGTGACTTTGAAAAATAATTAAAGAGTATTTTATTAATACACAATTTAATTTTAAAATATTACTCTGAATTTGAAGATTATAGTAGATTTGTAACATTTAATTTTTACCAAAATGAAAATGTTTTTCATATTTTTATCACCCAAAACGGGTCGTGCTCCAGAGTCACATGTGTGACATTTCATCTCTTTTCGTCCTTATGCTGTAAAAATACAGTTATTTTCCCAAGCCACACCAAGTGTAATTGTATTTATTAAATGTATTTATTTAATGAAAGTGTATTATTGTGCACAGTGGTTCAGAAGAAGTTCCATTCTCAGTTTAGAAGCGACAATGTGAAAACGTCCAGGGGAGGGCGAAATGATTACACATACGTGCAGTCGTTGAGCATGCATACGGAGACTGCCGAACTAAGCGCTCTTCCCCCTTCCCACCGTCATACTAAAGGAGGGAAGAGCGGACAGGGGGTTCAGTAATATTACCTTAAATTTTTTTTTTTCAGCACGTAGCAAATGTCTGAGCATCTGTAATGTCGGACTGTGTCTGAGCACTATGCAGAGACTTAGAAAACTCCAATTAAGGACATTAGTTGATTGTCATACTCATAATCCCGTTGACTTTAAGTTTTTATTCAGAGTTCAACATTCATGTCTAACAGCAGGTTTAGAAATGGTATTGTGTCACCCAGACCCGGCCACCAGGTGCTCGCCTATGAGCCCCAACACTCCAGACATACACTGCCTTCTCGATTTTTTCTCCATAAGGGGTATTTTGAACTTCCCTTTGTCTGATCCATCACCTGTTTGCCTTGGGAGACCCTAACAGGGACATTAACATAGCCCCTAGGTTCATCTGGTTAATTAACCAATTTTATGGATTTTTTTCAATTCATTCATTCAATTCATTTCAATTTATTCATTCAATTCATTTTTTTGAAAAAAAAAAAAAACATTTTGGTTTTAGTTCTTTTAAATGTTGAAAATGAGATACAAGAAGATCAACTAACGAGAGCTGCTGCGGAACGTAATAAACTCATATCCTGAAGCACTGCTGTACTCTTTAACAAAGATAGAGACTTGGAGATAAAACTCAAAACCTAAAATAACGTCTGTGTCCCAGATTCATGAAGGTCCATTGTGAACGTTATTTCTGTTGATGTCGTTGTTTTTGTTTATCCGTTTTTCCTTTTTCTTTCCCAGTTTCCTTCACCATACTCTACTATTTACAAAAGGAGGCAAAACCCTCCTTGTTTATATTCTGCTTCACTGCACTGTCCACACAGCAGCAGCTGTAACTCTTATGTATGTAGCACCTTCTACTCACATGCAGCTCATCAGTCTGTCCTTTCTCTGACCCCCAATGATGCCAAAACCTGTATTTATCCTCTGGGCAGCCCTATGATGCCCCTCTATGCACCCCAACACATGCCCTTTATGGCTTTTTCAATCCCATGTCTAACAATGGCCATATCCCAGCATCAGGGCATTCCTCCCATGTCACAGCCAAACCTTTTCAGCTTCCATGCCACCCACCCCTTTCTTTTACCCCAGATACAAACCACCCATTACCCCACTCCGTACACTGAGTCAGAAGTGGCTGAGCAGCCTGTTCAGGTGAATATTCCTTTGTATGGTTCTTACAGTGCAGGGGTGTCAAACTCCTTCAGTTCAGGAGCCACATGTAACTTGAAAAGATGTAAAGGGAGCCTGAACAGTGCAATCACGACTTAATCACTTGTGAATATCAAAAACAGAAACATATTTCAAATTCATTAAATATCATTATATCACAATATCATTGTCATCACATCTGACATGTTTGCACATTTTTGTCAGTTTAAATATTCATCAAGCCGGAATTAGCCCGAATTGGTGGCCAGTTTTGGTGGGTGGACATTTTTTGTGCGACACCCCTGGTGTAATGCACGGCATGCATAGTTGGTTTTTTGGGAGAATAATATGGTATTGATTGAACAACAGCTCATTTGAATTTGCTTTTCTTTTTCTATATTTACAGGCAACAGTTTCACATGGAACTTTAGGAGATGTTCAGGTTCTAGCTTCAGTTCAGCCTGTCCTAAATGGTGTCCAGAGTCTACCGTGTGGAGACAGAGAAGCTGTTGCAGTTAACCTGGATGTCCCTGCACCTCCTAGTCGTTCAGCTCCAACTGCATCTTCTGCCTTGGTCTCTGTTCCGTCAACCTTACAAATGGATTCCCAGAGACAGATGCCAGCGGCACCTCTGGCCCTAGTCCACAACCATCCACAGGCACCCGTGTCCATTCAAGCTACAGTCAAATTTCAACCTCCAGCACTGGTTCCAACCTTGTCAGAGTTTTTATTGCCAGCTACAACCTCAGCAGGATGTACGGTTGTTGTCTCTTCATCGGGTCCAACAAATGAACCATCAACATTGGCCTGTCCAGGGTCAGACATATCTTCTGATGTAGACCAACCACAGCACACTGCAGGTTTGGTCTTTGTCTCAGTCTCTGCCATAGTTCGGGTTGCGGTGAAATCAGCTCCAGCTTTGTTTACTGTTGCAGATACAGCTCCAGTCCTGCACCCGGCTGGCATTCACACAGCAGTGTCATTGCCTGAATGTGTCAGTGAAACAACATTTGCATCCAGCTACTTTCAGCAGGAACCTTGTGCAGAGGTAAGGAACATTTTCACTCTTTTGCAAGGCACAGTTCGGGGCTGAATGGTTGATTTTCATGATGGCAGTTCTCTAACTACTGGCAGAGACAATGAAAGTATTTACAAAGACCATTATTTCAACAGTCTCTGAGTTTGTTAAATTTTATTTCTTGTCTAAAATTGAGCTTGTTTGAAAAAAGAGATTCTACAGGTTTCACTATGGTTTTGTTGGCTTGTGGCAAACATGAAATGTAGAAAGTAAGCTTGGATAGTGGTACACATTGGTCCACTGTATTAAAAGCCTTAGATTTTAGATTAGGGCACCTACTACTTTCCTTAAGTGAAAAGTACTGTAGAAAGGGTTGCCTACAAATAAGCAGACCAGGACACATTTCTTGTCTGGGGGGAATTTATTGTATAAAAAGGTTTCTGACCTTTTCCAGGTCCCGTATCCCGTATCCCAAATAATGATTCAAACATGTTCTTTTTACCGACATGGTTACATAATTTCCTGAAACATTAACTTTTCCTTGGAAACTCTGAACCAATGCCAAATCATGTCCAAAACAAGAGAATGTCTGTTCAGAGCCAGGTCATAGTGACAGTTTTGTGTTTTGGGATCACAATAGCTGATCTAGTGCATATATACCGTATATATATATATATATATATATATATATATATATATATATATATATATGCGGCATTTTGTAAACGCAGCTGTGATTGGCTACTAAATATAGGACTTTGTCGGAGTAATTATTTTTTGAGATTTGCTTTTTCGAAATCGTCATCTGCACATTTGCTAACACTGTTGACACGACACACTGGGGAACTTTAGCAGGTCCAACTAGACCTAGCACTTCACAGAGCCTGCAGTCGCAACCACTCACCCCCGTAACAGACAGGTACATTCAGAGGTAGGTCTACTTACTTTTTATTCAATTTATTTATTTTTGCTGATGTTTGTTTATCAAAGGATATGCAAGGCCAACGCATCTGCAGTAGGCTACAAGTAGTAAATTGATGTTGACATTTTCAACTCGACTTGATAAAATTAAAGCTTCATATTCAGCTGAAAATATTATCAGCATATAAATATGAACTACAAATATGTTAATTGTCATCAGAAATTTGCTTGTGATTATTCAGTTAAGTTGAATGTTTCATTGAATGTTTTTGAATTTTATTGATATTTTCATAATATTAACTTCAGGAAAATACTGCCTTAAAAGCTTTAAAAATGGGTGTAGAAATGCATAAAAACCTTCAGCTTCAGCTGCGTTGCCCCCCTGATCCCCCACCAGGCTTTACCCTGGACCTGACTTGGGTACCGCTGGCCCCCAAGACCCCCAGACATTTCAGCTGAAATCAAAATGTCCTGTTGCCATCCCTGATAACAGAATTAAGTCAAATGCCCATGTCCAAAGAACATCAATGTCTGAATGGTTTGAGCAGTAATTCTTAACCTTTTTTTGAGCCGCAGCACATTTTTTACAAAATCCTGGGGCACACCACCAACCAAAATTCCATTTTAACACAGTACATATAATGATCCTAAAATTACAATACAACAGCTGGTTCTTTACAAACAAGGAGCCTGTGGAGTTAGGGAGTTGTTTTTTCTTTTTTCCACCACTCATACTAGGGCCTTCATCTGGGCCAGAATTTTGTTCAGGGCCCTGTTCGGCTTTGCATGTTCCCTTCTCAAAAACTTTTCCACCATGGTTGTTTGCTCATCTCGCTGTCATAGCTTTTACGGTCACTGTCTCATAGCAATAACCTTATTGTTTTTACAGCCATTCATAGCCTCTGCTACCACCTGCTGGAATAAAGAGTATTACATTATAAGCCACTCTTTTTACAGACACCCAACAATGGTTAATTAGGTGATAGTAGATGATTTCCCACGGCACACCTGACAATCTCTCACGGCACACTAGTGTGCCACAACACACTGGTTAAAAATATCTGGCTTAGAGGTAAGTAATTCCCAAAGTTTTTGTGTGTTATCCCAGTTAACAAATGTCCCTGTGTTGGGGGACATGTAATGGCACTGACAACAATGCTACGCTTCCAGTAGAATCAATACTTGCAACATTCATTCATTCAATCATTTTAATCTGCTCATCTGCTCCCGGGTCACAGGGGCAGTCGTTGCCACTGAACACTGCACCATACTGTGAACCTTCCTCTGGGTGGTGAGCCCACCTACACACATCACCTCCGCTGGTGGATTTGATCCGTAGCCCTGGGTACCCAAGTCCTCCTTTCCAGTCGCTAGGCCAGCACTGCTGCCCATACCTGCAACATTGTTTATAAAAAAATGACACAGTCTATAAATAAGACTGTAACGTATGAGTTCACCCTGGACACGATCACACACACTCTGGGTTACGTTTCCAACACTTTATTTACATGTGACAGTGTTCTTTGGCACAGTCTCAATCACAGTCACAATCTCAGCATTGTGCTCTCGTGCACAGCCAGTGTCTATCACCCTCTGCTGACGCTTTCTTAGTCTCTGCTCCAGGTCTCTCCCCCTCTGGTCTAATATAGAGCACAGTATTACGTATTATGAGAATTACCCTCACCTGCCTCCACAAAGACATAATATAAATAAGAGATAAATTTACTATTGGTTACTATTTAGGTGTTGTTTTGCATTTTTCTGCATTTTTTTTAATTGTCAGTATTCATTATGCCAGCTAGATTGAGCCTATTGGTCATGTTTGACACCTCAGCTTTCAATGCCTAACAGCCTTTGGTCCCTGATGTAAGATCATTCTCTTTGCTTTGTGCCAGATATTTATAGTTAGAGACACATATGGAGATTGTCAGTCGTCAAAGTCATCATCATCATCAACTTAAACGAATTGTTAAATAGTCCTTTTGACATATTTGTCAAATATTTGACATATATTAATTCAAGAAACACATTGCACTGCATCCAGGGTAGGAAGAGAACACATCTTACCTCCACAACATTACTTTTTGCTGCTAACTAATACATAGAGAACAAGACTTTTTAGCCTTTTTACACATTACAATTAACAACCAACCAATGTCCTATACAGTTTTTTTACATACATGTTTTATTATTAAGCCTCACTATATGCTTGTCTATGTTTATTTCTACAGGAAGTACATCAGGAAAAAACAGTGCCTTTACCCAGCCATACATATGAAAAGTGAGTAGATGACATGAACTAATAAATAAAAAAAAAAGATGTTTATCCCCACATGAACATCGTGTCATGGGCTAACAAACACCTGAGGTGGGGGGGATCTTTAATTTAACCAATTCAATCATCCTTTGTTACATTATTTACACTTTCAACCTATAAGTAGTTAAAAGGAAGGAAGGAAAGCAAACTCCATGTCATTGTGACATTGTGATTAACCTTGCTGCACACAACAAAATTCAACCTCTGTATTTGACCCATCACCGAATAGTGGGCAACTTTGTGTCCGGGGAGCTGTGAATAGGGACGGTGCCAAGCTCAGTAGACCCCAGTCGTAACCTGGCAGTTGGTGGATTCGAACCTAGAGCCCTCCGGACCGAAACTGTGTGGAGCCGCAAAAAAATAAAAGCCTTATATAAAACTAATATGAAGGCTCTCCGTATATTAGCTATAAAACGTATTATTAAAATAACTAAGCACTATGAGCACCATTAATGAATAAAAAGCGCATCCTTGAAAGAATGATACACCATGTGACCACACTGCTGTACAATATTTGGTGCATCAAGTTTAACCTTAAACGCAACCTGCAATTATTAAAATAAAACAAACTAGCATTTATTAATATTAATATTTATCAAATGAGTAAAATAAATAGAGGTAAACTATTGTTCATTAGTATAGTATTTTTGATGGAAATATTGTGTTTTTTAAAAAACATAAAAATAGTAAAACCTTTGAAAAAAACAACAACCCTATGGTCATTTTTGGTCAATTTTGATGCCCCTTCAGTCCCTTTTCTAGTTTTACACGTTTTTGAAAAAATCTCCAGTGAGCCACTAGGTGAGTGCTAAAGAAGCCGCGGGTTGCCAACCCTGGCCTAATGATAAACAATTGATATACTACACCCTCTCATCACAGGTTAGTGTGTTGTGACCACTGACTGGAACTTTTAATTTCTATTCTCAGTACTGACATGACATTAAGAAAAGAGACAAGTGAGGGCTATGAGGGCTCGGCTGGAGGAGTGAAAGGGGACGGAAAACCCAGGAAACACCACCGCAAGTCTGCACGGATACGTTCCCGACAAGAGAAAACCAACAAACCTAAACTAAGCATGCTTAATGTGAGCACCGGTGATATCCGTGCTTACTTGTAGTTACATTTTCATACAAAGTGGCAATGTTTCAGATTGTTTTAAAGTGACTCCTGCCTCCAAAGGTCTGTAACACTGGTGATAAAATGGTTGAATGTCAGCTGGAGACCCACAACCACAAAATGGTGACCTTTAAATTTGATCTGGATGGTGACGCTCCGGAGGAGATAGCTACATACATGGTGACTTCACTCTATGTCCTCTGAAGTTAATACATTTAATTATTTTTTATTTCTTTATTTTACATCAACTAAACATTTGTTATCCACAGGTGGAGAATGGCTTTATTCTACTATTAGAAAAAGAGATCTTCATTGACCAGCTGAAGGACATAGTGGATAAAGCTGAGGACTTGCTGCATGAAGACAATGAGGGGGCACAGGCCTCCACTCTGAGCTGCAGCCCCCAACATGGACACATGTCCGAGGGACTGGTGGGAGAGGTACATAGATAGATAGATAGATAGATAGAACTTTATTAATCCCTCAGGAGTATCCCTTGGGAAAGTATGGTTCCAGCAGCAGAACAGCAACGAACAAGAGTTAGATACAATAAGCACAAAAAGACATTACAATAGGAACAGTATGGGTGGGGTTGAGATATGTACAACCAGAACAGTGAACAGTAGGTGTTAGTAGATAATGTTAGTAGTATACATACACATGAAAGTAGGAAGGTTAATGCTAGTAGTGTTAGTAATTTAAGTGGTTGTCAATGCTGTTGAGTCACAATCTCAATTGTTGTTGTTATTTTATTTCATTATGGCAATATAACGTTATTATAGAATTCAACTAACATCATTATTTTGTGTATGTGTATGTGTATACCCGCACACACATGTACATATATATCTACATACAAACACACCCAGATGTACATATGCCTGTGCATACACCCCCCCCCTCCCCACCAGTCATTTGTACCCTCTTCTCTCCCTCAGCGAAGAGTTTAACAGTTTGATCGCCCGTTGAACAAAGGAGTTTTTGAGTCTGTTTGTTCTGCTTTTCGGGAGGAGGAGCCTGTCACTGAACAGACTCCTCAGTTTGGTGACCACAGAGTGCAGAGGGTGAGTGGCATTGTCCATGATAGAGAGCAGTTTGCCAATAGTCCTCTTCTCCGCAACTGCCAGTGAGTCCAGGTGTGTGCCCACCACAGAACTAGACTTCCTAATCAGCTTGTCCAGTCTAGTTAGGTCCTTCGTTGATGTGCTGGGGGAGCGTAAGAAATGACGCTGGCCACCACAGACTGGTAAAACATCTTTATGAGCTTCTTGCAAACGTTGAAAGACCTGAGTTTCCGCAAGAAGTAGAGCCTACTCTGTGTCTTCTTGTACAGTTGCGTGGTGTTATGTCCCCAATCTAACCTGTTGTCCAGCCACAGCCCGAGGTATTTGTAGGTCTCCACGACCTCCACCTCCTCCTGGTCGATAAGGACCGGCCTCGGTTTTGGTTTTGATTTCCCGAAGTCGATGACCAGTTCCTTGGTCTTAGAGGTGTTGAGCTGTAGGTGGTTGGATTTGGACCAGACAACAAACTTACTCACGAGACGTCTATACTCCTCCTCATCGTCGTTCCTGATACACCCCACGATGGCTGTGTCATCTGCAAACTTCTGGATGTGGCACAGCTCAGAGTTGTACCAGTCCGTGGTGTAGAGGGTGAAGAGAAGAGGGGCCAGCACCGTCCCCTGTGGTGCTCCGACGTTACTGATCACAGTGTCAGACATGGTGTTGTTGTTCAACCTGACGTACTGTGGCCTGTCCGTGAAGTAACTGTAGATCAAGGCAACAAGACAAGGGTCATGTTCGTCAGTTTGTCCTGGAGTGCAAGTGGCTGGATGGTGTTGAAGGCACTGGAGAAATCCAGGAAAAGAATCCTCACAGCGCCGCTTCCCCTGTCAAGATGAGTGTAGGCCCAGTGTAGAAGGTACAGAATCGCATCCTCCACTCCGACCTCCGCTCTGTACGCAAACTGCAGTTGGTCTTAGGCATGTTGCAACATCATGCCCATCAGGTAGAACATCAGTAAACACCAGTCTGCATTCTTTACAACACACTAGTATTTGCACTACTGGTTTTCAGTGTTAAGTAATGAGACAAACAGTCAGAGGGATGCAGACACATACAAGTTTCTTAAAAAAGTCATTGGCCAGACACATCCAATGTGCTAATATCTTCGTCCCTCACTGCAGAGTCAGCAGCCTGGAGCTTCACAACCTGTCTACCAGCAGAATGGTAAATATTACATTTTCTCTCTATTTTGTTTAAAGTGTTCACATCGCAATCCTGAGGTGAATTCCTGAAATGCTTTGTGTGCAGTTCTTCACACAGGGAAACGATGGTTCATTATTTGCCCTGTTGAAGAAACTCCCACATCCAGTCAGGAGACTCCGTCTGAGGGCACGACCACGCAATCATCCGGGAGTTCCACCAACACTAAGCCTGCTGACAGTGGTACTGCAAGGCCCTCCACTTCCAGAGGTGATTCTAGCCAGTCAGTGAGCAGTAGCACCTACTAGCAACTGGTAAAAGACTATTATTTTTTTTATTATTTTTTTTATGAGTTGGATGTCTTTTTCTGCATTCCTGTAGATGAAGGCTCATCTTCAACAATGTCCGGTGGCAGTGGAGGCTTCTCCTATGAAGTATATGGAGTCTGCAGTCCTCCGATAATGTCTAACACAGACCCTCTTCTTCTGGCCACCCTCTCCCCACCAGTGTCTACCCCACCATCTCTTCAGTCCATATCATCAGTAGAGCCAGTCAACAGCTTTTTGCAGTCTAGTGAGCCTCAGACCAGACCATCCAGAGCTCAGACTCTGCCATCGTCATCTCCACTCATGTCTTTTGCACTACACGACCTGCAGGAGTCATCTGTGGTTCCTAGTTCTTTGGTCCATTCTTCTAAGCCCATAACTGACATGGCCAGTCCGGTTTCAATAGCAGAAGAAGTGCCCTGCTGCCCACTAGTGATGCCGTTGTCCCTCGATGTGGCTGAATTACAGGCTGTGTCTCCTCTGACCCCACTTCCAGTCCAAGAGGATTTAGCCAAGGACTCTGTGTCTGTCTCCTACACAACAGCAGCACGGAGCGACCGACCACAGCAGCCAGTGGTGCTACATCAACCATTTTCAAGCATGGGTGCAATAAAGGTTTCCTCACTCCCCCAGAGCCCAGCTCCTTCTCAACACGGTGCAGGGCCTGGTGAGTTCGACAGTGAAGGACGACTCGGCCGTGGAGGCTTTGTTGACAGCACCATAAAAACACTGGACGAGAAACTCAGAAACCTTCTGTACCAGGAATATGCTCCAATGTACCCATCAGGCTGTGCAGCAGAGACCCCAGGCTCCTGTACTGAATATGTACAGTTTCCTCCTGGTCCACAAAGCGCGACAGATGGGTCAGGAAACAGCACGCCAGGGCCCATAGGGGAGGAACGCTACAGAACAGGAGAACAGCTGGTGAGCCTGAGAAACTGACTTATCCATCCATCCATCCATCTTCATCTGCTTATCCGGAGCTGGGTCGCGGGGGCAACATTCGGCGGAGGGATACCCAAACTTCCCTCTCCCTAGACCCTTCCTCCAGCTCATCTGGAGGGATCCCAAGACGTTCCCAGGTCAGCTGGGCAACATAGTTGCCTCAGCGTGTCCTAGGTCTTCCTGTGGGTCTCCTCCCAGTGAGACATGACCCAAACACCTCCCATCGGAGGCGTCTAGGGTGCATCCAATGTAGATGCCCAAGCCTCCTCAACTGACTCCTTTCAATGTGGAGGAGCAATGGCTCTACTCCGAGCTCCTCCCGGGTGGCAGAGCTCCTCACCTTATCTCTAAGGGAGCGCCCTACCATCCTGCGAAGAAAGCTAATTTCCGCCGCTTGTATCCGGGATTGCGTTCTTTCGGTCATGACCCAAAGTTCATGACCATAGGTGGGAGTAGGAACGTAGATTGACCGGTAAATTGAGAGCTTCGCCTTTTGGCTTAGCTCTTTCTTCACCACGACAGATGAATACAGCCTGTCAATCTCCCGTTCCATCCTTCCCTCACTCTCAAACACGACCCCAAGATACTTAAACACCTCCACTTGAGGCAGGATCTCTCCCCCGACCTGGAGGTTCCTTACCACCTTTTTCTGGTCGAGAACCATGGCCTCGGATTTGGAGGTGCTAATTTTCATGCCAGCCGCTTCACACTCTGCTGCGAACCGCCCCAGTGCATGCTGTAGGTCCTGGTTCGAAGAGGCCAACAGAACATCATCTGCAAACAGCAGAGATGAAATCTGGTGTCTCCCGAACTGACACCTGACTGCGCCTAGAAATTCTGTCCATAAAAGTGATGAACAGAACCGGTGCCAAAGGACAGCCCTGTCGTAATTCAACATGCACTGGGAACACATCCAACTTATTACTGGCAATGCAAACCAAGCTCCTGCTCCATTCATGCAGGGACTGGACAGCTCTTAGCAAAGAGAGCTGTCTCATTCCCACTGTAAACGGTGTGAACGGGGAACTGCTTCCCCCTTCTGAGGCGCCGGACTGTTTGCCAGAATTTCTTTGAGGCCAACCAATAATCCTCCTCCATGGCCTCCCTAAACTTTTCCCAAGCCCGAGTTTTTGCTACCGTCACTGCCCTTGCCGCGGCCCTCTTAGCGAGCCTGTACCTGTCGGTAGCCCCCCCGGCCAGGCTCGGTAGGACTCCTTCTTGAGCTTCACGGCATCCCCAACCTCCGGTGTCCCCCACCGAGTTCGGGGATTGCCGCCCCGACAGGCACCCAAGGCTTTACGTCTACAGCTTGAACAGCTGCTTCTACAATGGAGGAGGAAAACGTGATCCATTTAGACTCAATGTCTCCCCACTCCCTCGAAACCTGTTCAAAGTACTCCCGGAAGTAGGAGTTAAAGGCCTCACAGGGGGTTCCGCCAGTTATCCCAACGAACCCTCACGATACACTTGGGTCTGCCAGGTCTGTCCAGTTTTGCTCCCCGTAAGCGAAGCCAACTCACTACCAGGTGGTGATCTGTTGACAGCTTAGCCCCTCTCTTCACCTGAGTATCCAAAACATACGGCCTGAGGTCACATGACACGACTACAAAGTCAATCATTGACCTCCGTCCTAGGGTGTACTGGTGCCAAGTGCACTGATGTACACCCTTATGTTTAAACTTATGGCTTGCACAGAAGTCCAACAACAAAGCACAACTCAGGTTCAGATCAAAGACCTGGAGACCTGGAGGGCCGTTCTTCCCAATCACGCCCCTCCAGGTGTCACTGTCATTGCCCACGTGGGCATTGAAGTCCACCAACAGGACGATGGAATCCCCGGGAGGAGCATTTTCCAGTACTGCTCCCAGTGTCTGCAAGAAGGTCGGGTGACCTGGAGGCGCAGGGAAGCAACCCTGTCGCTCAGTGGGGAAAACTGCAACACACGGCTAGCGAGCTGGGGGGCTATAAGCAGGCCTACTCCAGCTCATCACCTCTCACCGTTGGCAACTCCAGAGTAGAAGAGAGTCCAGCCTCTCTCAAGGAGTTGGGTCCCAGAACCCAAACTATGTGTGGAGGCGAGCCCGACTATATCTAGTCGGCCTCCCGCACCAGCTCAGGCTTCTTTCCCCCCAGCGAGGTGACATTCCATGTCCCCATCGTCAAAGTGGTTGTCCGGGGATTGGGTTATTTGAACCGCCCTTTGTCTGATCCATCACCTAGGACCTGTTTGCCTTGGGAGACCCTACCAGGGGCATTAAGCCCCAGACAACAAAGCCCCTAGGTTCATCTGGATGCTCAATCTCCTCAACCACGTCAAGGTGTCGGTTCAGGCACTAATCCCTAATGAGGAAATATTACTTTTTTATTCATTTATATGTATAATTTCAACTATTATCAAGTGGGGCTCTGACCTACTTCCCAACCAGGGAATATTCAGACGTACAATTAAGCAACTTATTGGCCATTTTCTCTATCAATCAAGTGAAATGACAACTAACGCTACCTCTCCACTTGATCACAGATCTCTCTCAATCTCTCAGCTTCATTCAGTCAGTACTCTTTCTGAACTGCAATAGGTTTAGTGTTAGTGTTATTTAGAAAATCTTGTGGCAATCATTGCCTATCTTTGGCAAAGTAGTTCCCTGTCATGGTTCTGTGGGTGTGTGTCTGTTTCTTTAAATGTTTTCCCATCCTTTTTGTATGTGCATGGTCACATAGGTCTCTGTATCAGGCAACGGGTCAACATGTTCTATTTGTCCAACCAGGTGGCAATTTTGTTTATTGTGTTAGTATTTAACCCCACCTGTTGCTGAGCAAAATTGCCAGATTGTCTTTGATTATTTACGACTCTCCAGCGTTTTTTCCCGAGCCTGCTTACCCGGTACCAATCCTGTTTGCCTTTGACTTTAGCCTGTTTCTTCAACCCTCCTGGACCGACCTGCTCTTCTGTGGAAACTGATCTCTGACTGACCTATGGTAACGTGACCTGTGCTTGTGCTTTGGCCAGTCTTGATCTCCTGCCCTCCCAATTCGACCTGCCTTTCGTCCTCGTTTGTCTTGTTCTAACCCTGGGGTTTGAATTGCATTTCTCTCTCTGATTGCTCTCTTAGTCTTAGCGTTTCTTGTCCTGGCCTTGTGCGGGTGATCTGTAGTGTCCGAGCATGCTGTAATAAAATTCATCATCAGTGGTCAGTGTATTTGAGCAACTGGGTTTACTGCCAAGTTTCTGATAGTGCAAGCTGCCCATGTCGTACCCAGCACAACACACTACTGAGGATCGTTTAGGTAACTTAGAACACCGTCTGGATGAGATTGTAGACCAGTTGAGAGGCCCACAGATTAGGGAGATTCCACATTTCACCTCCCCCCTGCTGCGACTGTTGAAGCAGCAGCTCCTTCCAGCCTGGTATTTCCTGCCTGTGAACCTGGAATGAAGGGTCCGGTGTACTTTCAGGGAGACAGGATATTCTTTAGATGTGATTATTATTATTATAGATTGTCGCCTTCCAGGCTCGCAGAATGGCTGGGGGGGGGTGAGAGGTCAGGGAGAGAGGTGCTGTTCCTGTTCCCATTCCCTCAGAGAGGCTGCTGCTGAGAGTGACAGATGAGCTATTTTGGTAGCAAGGTCAGCTCTTGATCCAGAAGAGAGACAAGTCGCAGATCCAATATCTGCTAGTGCTTTAGCAGAGAGGGACATTTTGTGAACCAGTGTCCAGTAAAAGGAAATGCTCACCGGTGAGTCAGGGGGTCCTGGTGAGCACAAGTCAGATAAGTCCCACTCAAAGTAAGAGACTGCTTCTTAGAGGAACTTTGGAGATTGAAGGCAATGAACATCAGATTGCTTGATTCTGGAGCCGAGGTTAACTTTATGGATGAGAATTCAGCTAGACAGTTAAATATAAAGTTTGAAGCCTTATCTCACCCGGTACCGGCTCGAGCTCTGGATGGGCATGTTTTGGATCATGTAATACACCACACTCCAGGGGTGTAGCCAGAACCCGTAAAATGGGTGTGCCCTGAGAATTCAGGGGGGGCCAACCCCAAAGTATTATAGCCTAAGTTAGATAATGAACTTCAGCCCTCTCATCGGATGGAGCGGGCATTTTACAATTGCCGGTGTTCACTCTGAACACATTTCCTTCCATCTGATGTCATCATCTCAGATTGTTATTCTAGGATTTCTATGTTGCGTTTAAATAATCCTCATGTTGATTAGGAGACAGGGGTGATCATAGATTGGAGACAAGCATGTTTGAAGCGCTGTGTTGTGTCTACCTCTTGTTTTCAAGTTCCTAAAGAGTAAGTGGATGTGAGAGGAGAGATTTACCAGGACTTTTTTCCGGTCTTCAGCAAGGCACAAGTGACCTCTCTGCCTCCTCATCGTGACTATGACTGTGCTATTGATTTGAGGCAAGGAGCAGGTCCTCCTTGTAGAAGACTCTATTCTCTCTGTGGTTCAGAGAGAGGCAATGGACAATTATATTTAAGGCGCACTTGCTACCGGGATTATCCATCCTATTCACCTACAGGGTAGGTTTCTTTTTTGTGAAAAAGAAGGATGGCTCTCTGTGGCCTTGCATTGATTAAAGAGGGCTTAATGAATTAACAGTTAAGAATTGTTACTTTTTACCACTGTTAACCTCTGCCTTCGAGCTTCTTCAGGGTGCAACAGTGTTTTCCAAGTTAGACCTGCGTAAAATGCAGGTCCGGATTAAGGAAGGGGATGAGTGGAAGACTGTTTTCAACACCCCTAGTGGACATTACAAGTATCTGGTCATACCTTTTGGACTAACCAATGCTCTGGCAGTTTTTCAGACTCATATTGAATAATTTTGTGTTTATCTAGATGACATCTTGATTTTCTCTTGTTCACTGGGGGAGCATATTCTTCATGTGAGGCAAGTGCTTTAGAGACTTGATTGTAAAAACTGAGAAATGTGAGTTTTATGCATCATCTGTGTCTTTTCTGGGGAGCATTATCAAGCAGTAGAGTGTGGAGATGGATCCTACTAAGGTCACGGCCATTGAGAACTAGCCTCACTCTCAGGATTGGAAGCGATTGCCGAGGTTCCTTGGCTTTGCCAATTTTTACCAGCGTTTCATTAACGATTACAGCAAGATTGCCGCACCACTCACAGCTCTTACCTCTGTCAAGCGAAAGTTCCAGTGGAACCAAGAAGCCACGGATGCTTTTGAGAATTTGAAAGGGCGCTTCTCCTCTGCACCGATCCTGATAATACCAGACCCAGCGAGGCAGTTCATCATGGAGGTTGATGCATCAGATGTTGATGTTGGGGCGGTGCTCTCCCAGCGATCTGAAGTGGATCGGTGAGTGGAGACACTGGCTTGATGGTCCAAAAGAGCCTTTCATAGTGTGGACAGACCACAAGGACCTCGAATGTCAGCCAAAATGACTCAATTCTAGACAGGCTTGTTGGTCTTGTTCTTTGCCAGATTAAATTTTGTTTTTTCTTATAGATCAGGGTCTGACAACATTAAGCTGAATACATTTTCCTGTGTGTTTTTTGAGAGAGAGGCTCAGGAGAGTAAGGCCATTATTCTGTCCTCTGTGGTTGTAGCTGCTGTTTCCTGCAGGGTGGAGGAGAAAACTGCATTCTTTAAGGGGAGTTACGATTCTTGCCTCTATCCCTGCCATACGTCTGTTTGTTCCTGATAATTTAAGGTTAGAAGTAATGAAATGGGGTCATTCCTCTAGCCTTTTTTGTCACCCTGGTGCTCGTCGTACATCATTTCAGCAAATCATTTTGTCATTGTCATCTTGTCATTTTGTTGCATTACCTGCTCTGCCTTCTGTCAAGGTCACTGACCAGCTGATGATTCGTCATGTGTTGCGTCTTCATGGAATTCCCCAAGATTCCTCCTCGTGTGGAGTCAAATAAGTTGGCTCTGAGATTTGTGGAACCGTTTTCCATTGAGAAGATTGTGAATCCTACTGCTGTGTGCCTGACTCTGCCCCATCTATGAGGATACACCCGACTTTTCATGTGTCACGGATTAAGCGCATGGTTTACAGTGTCTTTGCTCCTGATCCTGTTCCTTTGCCTCCCCCTCGGAATATTGGTGGTGGAGAAGCTCTCTCTGAATCAGCTAATCTGTTCTCGATGCTGTGGAAAGGGTTTCTAGTACGTTGTTGACTGGGCCCAGAAGAGCACTCCTGGGTGCCATCTCAGCACATTTTGGAACCTGACTTAATCGCCCAGTTCCATGCACATAATCCTGTACAATCCATGTTGAGTGATCAAGTATCAGAACTTGTCGACGCAAGGTTTGGGGAGGCTCCCTGGACCAGCAAGGGGCTGGATCAAGGGATGGTCAAGACCCTGGTAGAGTTAGGCTCTGTCAGGCTCCTTGGTCTGTTGCTGTGGATGAGACTCTTTCCCGACTGGTCTCCCACCACCTTCCCGGCCTTGGAGGAAGTGGTTTCTGACGATTAGGTGTTAGTGAATATGGGGGGTTCGGAGGTATTAGATATGAGATGTGGTTCCTCCTTTGGACAGTGAGATGCAATGGTTGGATGAGTACTTATGATGCTAGTTTTCTGATAGTTTCCTAGTGGTTAAGGAACCGGACTTGGGTCCCAAGTGTTTCAGGTTTCGAAACCACCAGCTGCCAGGCTAACACTGGGAACCACTGAGCATGGCACTTCGCCAGACACTTCTCCGTGGCTGCCCACCGTTCACTTAGGCAGTTGGATAAATGCAGAGATTTTGCACATTTTTATGTGTGCAGTTGTATGTATCACAGGGCCATGGAGTTTGCTGTTCTTTATTTGCTTTTATTCCTTTTATGAATTTACCCTTAAAATGAGCTGAATATATGAACAGCAAGGTAAGGAAAACTCATCTACACATTCCTTACTTATTAAAAATTCTGGTCAAAGAGCAATTTTCTTTTGTCTCTCTTTCATCTCAACTCTTTTCTAGCCTCAAATTCCAGAGCGACTGGATAGTTTGAGCACACTGAGTGACTCAGCTGTCTGTGGTATGTAAAGTAGACACTGTAGCCATTGTTTGTATTTCAACACAAATAAACAATTAGGACTTTATATTTTATTAATCACTGGATGTTTTGCAGAATCACTATCAAGAAGACATGTCCCCTATTCTGCTTCCTGCTCTGGAACAAGGGGCCGATTCAAGGTGTGAATTACAACATCTGTTTGAAGCAAAAGTGATTTTCCAGGTTAGTTGAAATCCACTTGATTAACCCTTTTTATTAATATTTGTTCTTCACTCTTGGCAGATTATCGCTGATCCTCCTGATGTGGCCAACAGACAAAATGTGAAACAAAGAAGTTGGAGCAGCGCTGCATCCCCGGCTCACCCCATTAGATATGAACATGAACAGGGTCCAACTGAGTCCGTGGTCACGTCTACCACAATTGGGCGTTTTTCTGTAGTCAGCATGGAGGATGATTTCACAAAGACAAACCGCTGTAGCAGATATTCTGCCCCACCAGATTTCTACCTGGACACACCCCCCTCCATGGCCAAGCGAGGGTCCCTGCCCCATGCCCAGACTTCCATTTTGGTTCCTGTGGATGTCGCAATTCATGGTCACTTTCTCTCCTCTGACTCTGGGGCAGAGAGTAGCCCAGTAAAACTAGCTTCTGCCACCCCATCCCAACATACTCGATCTGAACGAAGAGGAAGTGACTTCATGAAGAGAGCGGTGGCCTTCCTCCGTCGATCAGGGCGCAGCAGCAGTGTGCAGAGCTCTGACTCACCCAGCAGGCATGGAGGTATGCAGGGCTCAGCCTACGGCAGCAGTGATAATGACTCTGAGATGGAGGACTCCGACATGAAAAGAGAACTACAGTGGCTGAGGGAGAAGTAAGGGCAAATATCTCTTAAAAAATTCTTGTTGTACAAAACTGAAAGGTGTGAATGATTGGGGTCATCAATACTTATAATGGGACATATGGGTTAAATAAAGATTCTTCTCTCTCCTTGGTCACAGCACCAAAAATTGGAAATTCATGGCTAGAAAGTGAAGCTATATCCTGTGATTGCGGTGAAAAGGGTGTTTCACATTCCTTTTGTCACACGCCTCTTGGATGTGCAAAACTAGTTTTTGAGAATGGAATCTTTGGGTATTGCTACCAAAAGGGCTTTTAAGTGGGTGAAAAGCTGTGCCTCAAACCACCACCTCTGTTGAGAAATGGTTTTTCCAGGTTGACAAAAATGACTTCTTTTACACGTTTCTCAAACCATTTGTCTTTCCTGTGCATGTGAACCTTGAATTATTTTATGTTTAATTAATTCTGGAAAATTATGGTTTAATTAATAATCTGACAGAAAATGATATATCAAAGATGTTAAATATTTTTTAAATAGATTTCAAATACTTAAACTCATTTACTACCTTTATTTGCATTAATCATGTCTTAACGTTACAATTCATTTTTCATTCTGAGCTGATCGCCATTTCTGTGTCCATCTTCACAGGCACCTCAGGGAGATCTCTGAGCTTCAGGCTCATCAACGTGGAGAAGTTGAACTGCTGTATCGTCGACTTGGTAAAGCTCCTCCTCCAGGTTTGATACTTTCCAATGTTGCACCACACAGCAGCCGCAGGAAGAGGTCCAACAGACACAAGCTGAAGCCCGGCAAACTTCTCAGTCCTCTGGTTCAACAATTTAGAAATGTCACAAGCAAAACTGCCGACTTAAACCAATCCAGTGAGTGCCATTTTACACATGCCCAGTCTAGTCAGAGAGATGTGGGTTAAGATCTTTTTTTACATTCCCAGGTGCTGCTGCAGCAACTGTAGAGCCAATACTGAATTTAAATGGTTCTCCAGCCAAAGCTCCATACCAAGACTACGACAAGGCACGGTCCTGCATCAACCACATTTCTAGTTCAGCCTCAGAGGCAGTGCAGACTCAACAGCCATGTTCTCTCAAGGGCTCCCTGTCCTCTGATAATATTTACGCTGGACTGCACATAGATGGTACTAGCACACCAGCTGCACCAGTACAAGGTGACCAGCAACAATATAGTATGTAGACATGTGCACTCACCACAGAATATTTGTTTTTTGATTTATAAGGATTGAGAGTGTTTTGGTAAATGTTCTCTTCTGTCTTTTTTCCCATTTTTACTATGCCCTCCATAGGCTGGTCTAATTACCCTCAACCATCTGAGCGAGCCAGCCAGAAATCTAGTAGCAAACCACGAGCAAGATTTCTCAGTGGGCCTGTGTCTTTGTCTATCTGTCTGTACCTTTTTTCTTCTGCTGTAGCTTCTTGACTTTGTTCTGTATGTTTTCACATCAATGTCGTCATTTTCTGTAATTGTGCTGATTGATTTTCTGTTGATTCACCTCATAATTTGACTTTTATTTATTTTTATTTCATTTATATTTTCTTTGGAAAGGTGTTGAATGTTGTGTTTTGAAAACCTAGTAAAACCAGTATTACGCAATTTCTTACAAGCAACCATCCTTCATTATATCACCACTGTTGTGGTGTAGAGAAGACAAATCAATCAAACCAATTTTTCCCAGCCAAAACAATTCCCATAAAAGACTGACTGCTACAGCTGTAACTTCCTTATTATATATTAATACAGGTGTCTGCAATTGATGATTATTTGGTTTAGTAAGTAGTAAAAGAAAACCTATCAAGTTAAGAAACTCATCTGTATGGACTTTGTTAAACACTTTTTAAGTTCCCACAGACCACACAAAATGATTTGCCATGTCAGATGCTCTAGAATAATTGTGGAACATGTGGTCCTTATCACAGTAAAGTACAATATCATTATTTTTATCAGCACTTGTTATGACTCTCTTCTTGTCTATCTTCATGTCTGCTGTTTCATATGCTAGCTTGATCCTTTATTTCTGTAGCCATTCACAGAAGCTTCTTTTGCCTTGTGCCCAGCCTGTGTCATCATCTCTTTATCATCTCTAAATTGACAGTTTGATCTTAACTGTTTTGTTTCTTATCACAGGGTCAACACTAAAGAGACTCTGCATTGGTAAAGACCGCAGCAGCAGTATGTACATTTTACAATGTTTGAGTAATTAAACTTGTAAAGTAAAATTAAATTTGATGAGCTCACATTCTTACTTGAACACACTTTAATTATAAGAAAATCAACATAAGCCATGTGTTCAACCTCATTTGTATTTCACTGATCAGTGGTTGGCATGTTCACAACTGGGCAGTATTTCTTCTCCTTTTGGCTTGTCCCTTTTTCAGGGGTTGCCACAGTGACAGTGTATCCTCAATTCCGACTACCTTCATGTCCTCTCTCACTGAATTCATAAATCTCTCCTACCAGGTAGGAGACGATGAGAAGGCCAAAAAGGAGCTTCATCTCTAGCATTCTTCTACTAATATAACCACTGTGCCTCCTCTCCTTCTTCTCCTTTTCCTTTCGGCTTATCCCATTTTTCAGGGGTTGCCACAGCGAGTCAACAATTTCCATCTCACCCTGTCCTCCCCTTTTCATTCACACACATGTACTCGGTCTTGCTACGACTGACCTTCATTCCTCTTCTCTTATCATCTGCAAACATCAATTGTCCATGAAGACTCCTGTCTGACCTCATCTGTCAATCTGTACATCACAGCAAACAAAAAGGGGCTCAGGGCAGATCCTTGATGAAGTCCCACCTCCACCTTAAAGTCCTTTGTCCTTTCTAATCTGATTGACCTTTTTTGTAGAAAGTGTTGTCTACAAATAAGCAGGCCAGGACACACTTCTACATCTCGGGGGATTTATTGTATTAAAAAGGTTTCTGACCATGGCAGGTCCAACACGAATCAACTCATCAGCAGTCTCACCAACAAATCCCAAATACTGATACAGTATTTTTGCTCTTCTTATACAGTTGTTTTGGACCTTATCAGCCAGTCATATTATGAGACATTCAAGACATGCGTCAGACCTCTGAAATGTAGAATGTTGGGACAATGACATTGACATCTTGTTACTGTTATCTAGGCACCAGTTTATGTTGTGTCTTAATCGGTCTTGAGAAGGCGTCTTGTATCTGTTGCCCAGTTGCTAATCTCTGTTGTGTCACATACTGTGGATACTAAACTTTCTGCAATTCTACAGTGACCCTGCACATCACTGTCGTCTAACACTTTGTCTGTTCGTAATACACAATTCTCCACCACACCTTCTCCCTGTTGGGAGCTGGCTCCTCATTCCTATGCTCCCTATCATTTTCCTCATTCAACTCAAAATACTCCCTCCATCTTCCCAGCACACGTTCCTCACAGGTGATGACATTTCCATCTCTGTCCTTAATTAATCTCACCTGCTGCACATCTTTCCCAGATTGGTTTCACTGCCTTGCCAATCTGTTTAACTCTTTTTCTCCTTCCTTCATGTCTAACGTCTCGATTAACTCCTCGTATGCCTTTTGTTTGGCCTTGGCCACTTACCCCTTCACCTCCCTTGCCGTCTCTGTACTCCAGTCTATTCTCCTCTGTCCTGTCACTATCCCATCTCTTCTTTGCTAGTCTCTTCCTCTGGACACTCTCTTGGACCTCATCATTCCACCATCAGGTTTCTTTGTGCTCCTTTCTCTGTCCAGAGGAAACACCTAGCATCTTCATAGCTGTCTCCCTAATGACTTACCAGAGCCCAACACTGTTCCGACTTATTTTCCAAAGTCATCACAACATTCCTCTTTCCTTAACTTCCACCACTTGATCTTCTGCTCTGTCTTTACCTTCTTCCTTCTTCTCACCTCCATTTTCAGGTTGCATACTATCATCCTATATTGTTTGGCTACACTCTCACCTGCCACCATCTTACAGTCACTTATCTCCCGGAGATTACATCTTCTACAGAGAATGCAATCTACCTGAGTGGACCTGCCTCCACTCTTGTATGTCACCCAGTGTTCCTCTCTCTTTTGGAAATAGGTCTTTACCACGGCCATTTCCATTCTTTTTGCGAAATCCACCACTGCCTGTCCTTCCAAATTTCTCTCCCTAACTCCAAACCGGCCCATCACTTCCTCATCCCCTCTGTTCCCTTCTACTGCATGGCCATTGAAGTCTGCTCCAATCACCACTCTCTATCCCCTGGGGATGCTCTCTACAACCAAATCCCGCTCATTCCAAAACTTCTCCTTTTCTGCTAACTCACAGCCTACCTGTGGAGCATAACCACTGACAACATTCAACATCACTCCTTCTATGACTACCTTCACACACATCAACCTGTCTGACACCCATTTCACATCCACCACATTACTCTCATACTTTTCCCCGATGATCACCCCAACTCCATTTCTCTTCCCATCTAATCCATGGTAGAATAACTTAAAACCTCCCCCAATATTTCTGGCCCTACTGCCCTTCCACCTGGTCTCCTGTACACACAACACATCCACTCTTCTTCTCTCCATCATGTCAGCTAGCTCCCTACCTTTCCCTGTCATTGTACCTACATTCAGGGTTCCCACTTTCAGACCAACACTTCTAACCTTCCTCTTTTCCCTCTTTGTCTTTATCAATCTTCCTCCTCTTCTTCTTCCTTGTCTTCGACCAACAGTAGTCCAATTTCCAACAGTACCCTGTAGGTTAACAACACTGTTGGCGGTCGTTGTTAACCCGGGCCCCGACCGATCTGGTATGGAAATCTTTATGTTGACTCGCATCATAGATTTGGCTACATGTTTTTACGCCGGATGCCCTTCCTGACGCAACCATCACCATTTATCCGGGCTTTTATCACAGGCCTGTGTTCTGACTATAACTAGGCAGAGAGACCATATTTCTCTGGTCCTCGACTCTCTTCATTGGCTCCTAGTACATTTCAAGATTCAGTTCAAAATCCTCTTGCTCACTTACAAGGCACTTCATGGTCTGGCACCTTCGTATCTGGTGGAGTTGATAAAACCCTATCAGCCCATTAGAACACTTTGTTCCTTAGGTGCAGGCCTTCTTGTGGTTCCACGGATTTCTAAATCTAGATTCGGAGCTAAAGTCTTCAGCTACCAAGCCCCTGTATTATGGAACCACCTGCCGGCTCCAGTCTGGGGGGCTGACACAGTCTCTATTTTCAAGACTTTTGTACAATTATTTTCTCTTGCTGTCCACTCTCTCTCTCTTTTCTGTCCTTTATTCCTTATTTCCTGACTTATCTCCCTTATCTCCTAAGGATTAATTAATTTGGCCGGGGACCTCATGTCGCCGGAGTTCTCCCCCCAGAACCCTATGGCCGTGGATTGGACTCAAGACTTAGCCTCCACATCCTGGACCAGCTTCTCGAGGACCCTATGGTCTGCTTTCTCGACTTCACCTGCATTATTTCTGCAGTGACGTTAAGAAGCCATTGTGTTGAAAGCCTTAATTAATAAATTAAATTAGTTTTTCTCCTTGATGCTCGTCTGTCCGTCTTGGGTGAGGATGCCCTCTACTGGTGATCACCCTAAGTCTTCCTTTTTTTCCCTGTCTGGGTTTTTGGGAGTTGTTCCTTAGTCAGTATGAGGGTCGATAAGGGGAGGGGGCAAAACAACAAGATGTTTAGTGTATCTTGATAATTTTATACAATTTGTTTGTAAAAGTGCCTTGGGACAATGGTTGTTGTGATTTGGCACTTTAAATAAAGTTGAATTTCTCTTCTAGTTGTTGCACTCTCTCACTGATCTCAATGTCATCTGCAAACATCATCATCCATGGAGACCCATGTATGACCTCATCTGTCAATCTGTCCATCACTAAAGCAAAGAAGAAGGGTCTCAGGGCTGATCGTTGATACAGTCCCAATTCCACCTTGAAGTCTTCTGTCCTTCCAACAGCACACCTCACCACTGTTGTACCATTCTCATACTCATCCTGCACCAATCTCACATACTTCTCTGCCACTCCTGGCTTTCTCATACAAAGCACAATTCCTCCCTTGTCACAGTGTCATAGGCCTTTTCTAAATCTACAAATACACAATGCATCTCCTTTTGACCCTCTCTGTACTTCTCCAGCCTGGTCATTTAAAAAGTAGCTCACAGACAAAAAAGCCATTGTCAACCTGTGCGCCGAGCAATCTGATGAGGAAATCATTTTGTTGTCTCGCATTATTTATTTGGCCAAGTTTTACGCCGGATGCCCTTCTTGATGCCAACCTCACCATTTATCCGGGTATGGGGCTGTCTTGTGCTCCTTAGTGGCTGGTTTGACTGGTCAGTTTAACTAGCCTAATAAAATATGGAAAATAAGTCTCCTCAGCTTATCATATGTATGTAGTACTTCCATGTATTATTATTCCATGTAACATGGAAGTACTTTGAATAAAAAGTAATGTAATTTTATGATTTTTTTTTAACATCACAACAGTTGTTGCTTACTTAGTAAATACTTAGTGGTGTCTGATAAAGAAGGGGTTACATAGCACTTGTAATAGTTGTTGAGGCTGTGAGTAATTTGGGATGTACAACAGCAGAGCTTAATTAGATTTCTGTTTTTTTCCATGACCTTTGCCATCAAATTTAAATGTGTGTCTTTCTTTGTGTATTTCAGGGTCCACACCAGGACCAGGGCCTTTTAAGCAGTCCCAGCAGCCACCTCCTGGTGCCACACCACCGCCTTCCCATCAGTCAGTAATGGGATTGGCACAGGCTCAGGCTAATAACAGCAACAACAAGACCAGAGCATGTGCAATGTCGCCCAGTGTCCAGGACAGAGACTTGCCTGAGGACCTGCAACAGCTTATGGATGACTGGGCTCAGGAAGTTCTTATTGTTACCCAAAGGCCACGCACAAGTTCACTAAACTACGGTGGGCAGCGACTGTGGGACCAGGTAGTTCAGAGGCAACTGGTTAGTGGTTCAGTTTCACATTGCATGCTAGTGAAATCAGATTCAGCAGATGTCTACTTTCATGGTGAGGAGACATGGTCAGTAGTGGCCTAGTGATTAAAGGAACCAGACTTGGGTCCGCAGGGTTTCCAGAAAATCCACCAGCTGCCAGAGTACTACTGATGTGCAATGATGATAGCACTGTCCCCACTCACTACTGCCCACTCCCCACTTAAATGCCAAAGTCATATTTGGTTTTGTATCATGCTGTGTCATAAAGACAAGGAGTTTGCCCCCACCCCAAGGAATAAAAAAATATACCTTTCTCATTATATTATCATTGACCACAATATCCTCTCTATAATTGGCATTATTCTAAATATATTGATATTACTGGTAAAGAGTTTAAACTCTACCTATTATTTTTTTATTTTTTTTATTATTATAATTATTATTCATCTTATTACAGCACTATTAGTAATAATTTCTTAAAATTCACATTTTTGGCAATTTTTTTTCCAGTGGGCTTACAACACACAGAAAGGCACACAGTATGGTGCAGTGTGATTTGTGTGGCAGTTGTGGAGACTGCAGCCGTACATGACTAAGAGAATTGAGCATCAATTAGCATCAATGTAGTAATAGCTAATTTTAATAATTCATAAGTTTAATAAGTTACTGTTGTGTCAGAGTAAGAATCCTTTTATTGCCATTGTGCAAAAACACATAGGAAAACACGTAACACTGTGCAAGATTAGTGTGTTGGCCAAGTGTGCGTTGCTGTGGAGGCAGGGGCAGCACTGAAGCCCAAGGCATTTAGCAGCCTGGCGGCTGAGGGGAAAAAACTCTCTTTGGCGGGCCCTGGTGGTCCTTGGTAGTCGCAATTTCCTGCCAGAGGGAAAGAGGGTGAGAAGGCTATGGCCAGGATGAGAGTCGTCAGCCATGAACTTTCTTGCCCTCTTCGTTGCCCTAGAGTCATGCAAGGACTTTAGGGAGAGAAGGGAACGGCCAATCACCCGCTCAGCACGTCAAATCACCCACTGCAACTTTGTGAGGTCCTTAGCTGCTGCAGCAGGAACCAGGTGATGATGGAGGAGGTCAAGATGGACTCAATGATAGCTTCGTAAAACTGGACCATCATGGTCCCAGAGAGTTTAAATTTCCTCAGTTGGCTGAGGAAGTGTAGTCTCTTCTTTGACGGGTTGTTGTTGTTGCTGTTGGTTCTGTTCGGAGTTGGTGTGGAAGAAAAAGAAAAATATGATATGGTGGTGACCGAATCCACTCTCTCATCTCCTGTCTCTTTCATGGCTTCATTAATAACACGCACAGGATAGAAGAACCCTAAGACACTCGGTTACACAATTATGCTCGGCGTGGCTTGGGAAAATAATTGTATTTTTGCAGCATAAGGAAAAAAAGAGACGAAATGTGACGCATGTGTGGCGGTCAGCAGCCGCGGGTTGCCGACCCCTGTTTTGGGCAATATAAATATTAAAAACGTTGTATTTTAATGTTACAAAGTTCACCAAAAATCTTGGAATTCAGAATTATATTTTAAAATAAACAAACTAAAATACATTTTAAATTAAATTAAATACTCATTATTTATTTTCCAAAGTCAGCCACAACAGAAGGATGAAAGAGCCACACGTGGCTCCGCAGCCATGGGTTGCCAATCCCTGGTCTAGTTAAATGACCTCATCCACGACTGTTGCAACAGATGTGTTTTTACCAGGGCAAAGACCGCCGTAGAGTGGAAGTTGTTTTGAATTCTCTGCCCGGAGTCACCTTTGGTTGGTAACACCCCACAATAGATTAGAAACTCACTAGATTTTCCTGAAAAAGTTAGAGGACTGAAACTGGAACCAGATGAAACAATGGTTTCTTTTGCTGTCGCTTCACTTCTCACAGGCATTCCTACATGCGATGCAGTTATCATGACAAGAAAATGCCTACTAGCAGACATCACCTTTGCTGACAGAACAGCCTTAAGCCCTGACCAGCTTTGCACACTCTTAGAACTTTATCTAACCACAACCTACTTTCAATTCAACAGTAATTCAAAGTAGAACAAGAGGTACTAGCCTCCTACATTGGCGTTGCACCGTCACACTGGTACCGATACGTGGATAACACATGGATCAAAATTAAAACAGATGAATTGGAAAAATTTTCTGAACACTTTAACACAATTAATTAGTTCATAAAATCCACCAGAGAAGATGTTAAGGGAGACATGCTGGCTTTCCTGGACTGTGCAGTGCACATAAAGGAAAAGAGAAACCTTTTCATTGAACATTAAAGGAAACCAACACACACTGATCAATACCTACATTTTGACTCACATTAGCCGTTACAACATAAACTGTGGGTGATTAGAACCCTAGACCATAGAGCCAGACACAACCCTTCAAATGGAATAACATTGTTATTCCATATGTTGCAGGGACCTTAGGAAATCTTTGAAGGATCTTTAATGATCACCAAATTCCTTTTTTTTTCTTTTTCTTTTAGACAGAAACTAGTCCACCCAAAAGACAAAATACCTCATCACCAACAAAGCAATGTTGTATATCCATTACAGTGCAAAAAGGACTGCCCTGACCTCTACATTGGTGAAACTAAACAACCGCTGTACAAACGTATGCACCACAGAAGACCCAACTCATCAGGACTCTGTGGTTCATTTACACCTGTCAGAGAAGGGACACATTTTTGAGGATGTAGATGTCCAAATCCTGGCCAGAGTAGACAGATGGTTTTATAAAGTTGTTTTGAATTCGCTGTCCAGAAAATTCTCTTGCGATCAGACCAGGGCTCCATCACGAAGAAGGAAAATTGATACCAATGCTATCCCCCACACTTCCATTCACACTTCTAACTAACATGCAGCTCGTCTCGAACGGTGCAACAGTGTAACACCACCTCCCTCCTATAGCCTTTCACAGGTATGAAAGGCTATAGTTTGGCTATTGTTTGAGGTTAAATACCAGGACTACCCTGTAGTCAGTTAGAGGTGAAATGTCGTCAAGAAACCTACTATGTCCAGTCGCACTTGAAGTAACTAATTTTTGGATTTAATTACCTGGATGTGAATCCTTAAAATTTTCAAACGAGTTATTCATCCATTCATTCATCTTTACCCACTTGTCCATTGCTGGGTAGCAGGGGCCGCTGTTGCCACCCAATTTATGTTGCACCATATTGTGAGCCTTCCTCTGGGTGGTGAGCCCCTGGAAGTTATGTGTGTTGTGAAAGTGCTATGCTCAGAGCACCACAGTGGAAACCTGGCAGCTGGTGGATTTGAACCTGAAGCCTTACAGACGAGTCTGCTTCCTTAACCACTGCCAACCAAACAAGATATTATAATTACAAATAATTTAGTTCCCTGTGGGAAGTGGTGATGCTCCATGCACACAGGTCCGTGATATTTGTTAAACAAATGGTATAATAGCCTATAATAGACTTGTACTCCGGCTAAAGGTAAACTCATCCAACGTTGTAAATGCACATGGTGCAATGTGGTGTCAAGGGAGCATGAGAGCCATCCAATGAAATATAATATGCTGATACAGTGGTTTATACAGATTAAAGATACATGTTATTAGGTTCTCCATACTGTTTCAATCCAAGGAGGTGAGGGTTGGTATGGGTGTAAAGTAACAAGTAGTCACTTTCCACTATTAGCTCAGTTTCCTAACTGTAGTAGTATTACTTATACACATGTCTGTACCGCTAGGTAACCTGAATGTGTTTTCTTTGGCTTGTAGGTGTATTCTTGGACTGTCCCCAACTCTGAGGCCTGTAGTGTTCCGCTGTCCTGGTCCACAAGGATGAGCCCAGCCTCTACAGTACCCCCTTCAAGCTATCAGCCCCAGTGTCCTGCTCCATTCAGGGCCTTGTCGGTCTACCCTTTTCCTGTTGGGGTTTTTGCATATTCTGTTGCACACTCAGCCCGGGGCAGCATCATCCCCACATCTACCCAATCATATCAGCAATCATCCAAATCCAGAGCAAGAACTTTTTAACAACAGTAGCATTGTGTCTTCCAACTCTACATTTGAAAATAGAAATGGATAAATAATTATAGTGCTAGTCAAAAATTTTGCATATACTGTACATATACAGTACATACTGTATTTAACCAGCATGTATGTAACCAAATGTACATACTTGTGTATTTAAGACTGTAAATTAGTTCGTTCATTTGCATCATTTGACTACTGTACATTTCCCTAGTGTTGGTTGGAGTTAGACTAGGCTTTCAGAGCTCATCATCAAAGCTGTGTTCAAACCAACACTCCTGCTGATGTTGCTCCAGTCCTTCATCCCAACTCCTGTATGTTTAGACCCTCATTTGTACATAGGCCTTGTTCTCTTTGTACACTAGTTATAAGAAAGTTAGGGAATCTGTAGGTTGGTGCTGCAGCTATGCCTGTGTATTTGCTCAGTCAGGCCATCACTGTGAAGACTTGACATCCTGGTCACTAGGACCAGGTGCTTTACTCTTTACGTTCTCTTCTCGTATATGTAATGCTTCCAGCACAAACCCTTAGAATAACTCTAAGAGATTGAATGAACTTGAACTCAACCTTCAAGGGAAAGAAACACCCGTTAAGAGTGCCTTGAAATGCAGTTTCACTTTGTGAAAAGTGTAAAATAAAGCCAACCCTGTCGGATGTTCCATCAATGCTTTTGGCTACAAAAGTAAACAATGTGTTAAGAGAGTGAGTGTGTTTGGTTTGGTTCATACTTAGGTCGCATATTTAAAAAAATCGTATCCAGAGATTTTACTAGTTTACTGGTGAGTTTTCCATTTATTTCCCCCCATATGTTTGAAACAATAGAGTCAAGACATCAAACACTGTAAAAAGGGTTGTCAGAAATATGCTGTTAGACCGGGGTCTTGAAACAACCAAGTCTGGATCCAAAGAGCGGTTACACAGAAACAGTGACTAACAAAAAACAGTTTACTCCGCCGAAACAGCTCGGATCAAACTAAACAATTCAAAATAAAAAGTAAAATCTTGTCCGTGATCCTCTGATCAGGGGCAAACAAACAAAGATAAACGTTAGAACAAAATACTTGATAGAATACGAATACACCACGATCACTCGGAGACGCTTAACCTTGACCATAGAGAGGCAACGCTCTGGCGCTGACTTCCTGGAGAGGCGGTGTTTAAAAGAGTCCTCCATCTGATGAGCAAATCAGCTGCAGGGGATGCTCAATTCAGGGAATCCGCGCCTTAAAGAAATAGTACACAGTACACAAACAGAAAAAGGCGCAACAAAAAACAAGTAGACCCTCTATCTCCCGGGTCTAACATATGCCCAGTAGTGCAACCCCCCCCCCCCGCCCCCCCTCCCAACTGGGGCTTTATCTGGTAAAATAAGAAATAACCCTTCATGTTTGTAAGAAGTTATAACCATACATTTCTGAAGGGACCAGCTGTGTTTAGTACTTGTAAGTAACTTGAGTGATATCTCTTAAGTCATTTCAAGAAATTTAATAACAAAATTTTAATCCTTAAAAGATGCACCACTGAGGCTCATTTTCAACAGGTTTAACGCAACATCTCCCTGCTTGTTTTCTTTAGTCCCCACAATCCGTCCCCCATTGTCCCCTGACCACTCTGTCTAAACCTTCTAAAGGAAAGTTGACTGGTAGATGTTTTCTTTATTATTTTTCTTAACTTCATAAATAATATCTTAATTTATTATTACTAAAGTTGGAACAGACGATATCCCTTTTCAATCAAAAATGTAAAAGTCATGTTTAATTTTATTTTATTTTGGGAAACAAATAGTTTTAAAAATAATTGATTCAATTATTATAAAAATATTTTAATACTACATTTATTATAGTATTTTAGGACTCACAGTATGGTGCGATGTGATTTATGTGGCAGTTGTGGAGACTGCTGCTCCTGAGACCCGGTACTGGATAAGCAGATGAAGAAAACATGAATAAATGAATTAATTCTTCAGAGTATGGTGCAGTGTGATTTATGTGGCAGTTGTGGAGACTGCTGCTCCTGAGACCTGGTACTGGATAAGCAGATGAAGAAAAATGAATAAATGAATGAATTGTTTAACTCTAAGACTGAAATACTTGCACATTCAGTAAAGTATATGTATAGTATAGTATAGTCGCTGTACAAACCGCTAGTGGTCAGTTGAATAAATCCACCGTTTGAATATTGCAAGTCAGTACAGTGCTGTAGAATAATGATACAGTATAGTGATACAAAATTATGAGTTTTAGAGTAATAGATCTATGAAGAAGCACAGATTTGGATGGGACAACCTTAAACCT
Organism: Paraplagusia blochii; assembly: GCA_016785265.1. NCBI lineage: Eukaryota > Metazoa > Chordata > Actinopteri > Pleuronectiformes > Cynoglossidae > Paraplagusia > Paraplagusia blochii. Next base: position 118,493 of record JAFBJS010001204.1, read on the forward strand.
CACGTACACTCCATATTTATATTTATTATTTAAAATAATTATTAATTTAACATTATCTTGAATCCCAATCTCAATAAAAAAAATAGAAACTCAATAAAAATACAGGTTTTAAATTTTCAATTTGATTTCTGCTATATTTGAATTTGAACTGAAATTGCCCCAAAATTTGCCCTTAACTGAAGATATTTATGTGTTATGGCAGAATTTTTTTTTTTTTTAAATAAACAAACAAAAAACATACAGTGAAGGACTCTGCAGTCCCAGTATTGGTTCCATACTTCCCATACATCAATCTGATACAGTAAGTTCAGACTTTGGGTTTGGGTTTATCACAGTCAAGAAGACAGCCCACAAATGTTAAGTGTTCAAAGTTCATGACTCTGACAGTCAGTTAACTGAAATTTAACTGCATGTTATTGTTAGTATAATTAATGATTTAAGTTAAAGATTTTAAGTTATCAAGAAATACTGAACTTTTAGCATCTGAGAGGCACAATATCATTAATTATGACCTTGTCTATTTCGTGAAAAAGAACTTGTTACCAAAACATGTTTTTTTTCAGTGTCTTTTTTACCTTTGCTGTGATAACTGGTTGTATATTTGCTTTGCCTGTTGTATCTTCCCAACCGTGAACAGTATTCTTTTCCAAACAGCTGTAAATGCTCTAAGGTAGTGATAATAAATAATTTTGTTTGACAGCTTTTGTTTTTGTTTGACAGTTAACTGTACATACTGATGAAGTTTCTTTCACACTGTGATGTTTTGTAGGTTCACTGGACACAGGATGCTGACACCTCAGACAGTTTAACCGTTTTATATTAAGAACTGAAGTATTCTTTTGTTTCTCAGGCAATTCTTACGTCTACTTTTTACTCTCTGGCCCAGTTGACACGCTTCTCACAGTAGACTGCCTGTCCACTAGTCCTCACCCTCCTCTGGTCTCCCTCTCAATCTCTCAATTCTGAGGAAAAAATATGTAAAATTTCATTTCCAAAACTAACATTTGCATCTGATTACATCATCAGTTCAGCTCATCAGTCTGCAGCTAAACAGGAGTGGTCAAACCTTGGAGAGTTATATTCAGTAATGAATTCTAAATTTGCATAGGGCTAGGTGTTGATGCTGAAACTTTTGTTTGGTGCTGTTTCAATGAAATGTATAACTGTCTGAAGAAAACATAAAAGTTTCCACAGTCATTAATGATATAGGGCTGCATGTCTGGTAAAGGCACTGGGATAATGGCTGCCATTATATTTTCAATATATGCACATGTTTATGATGACATTTTGGACACTTTTCTTATCCCATCATTTGAAAGGGCATTTGGGGATTAAATAATTTTTTAAGGATGACAATGCTTCTTGCCATAGAGCAAAAACTGCGGAAGCATTCATCAAGGAAAGACTCTTGAGGTTAATAGGATGGTCTTCAAATAGTTCAGATCTCAATCCAATTGAAAATCTGAGGTAGAAGTTGAAGAAAATGGTCCATCACAAGGCTCCAATCTGTGTAGCTGATCTGGCAAAAACAATCAGAGAAAGTTGGAGCCAGATTGACAGAATACTGTTTGTCGCTAATTAAGTGAGACTGAGAGCTGTTAAAAAAAGAGGTGGTGCAACAGCAAGTACTAGTTGTGTTCAAGTGGTTTTTTTATGTTGTTTTTTTCTAAGGATTTCAATTTTTTTCTCAGAATTTATTAAGTCCATTTTTTTGTCCTCCTGCTTTGTCTAAAAAGTATTTGTTACTTATTACTATGGATGATATAACATATACTGATATTAACCGATATATGCACGTAATTTCTCCGGAATTACTGTGATACCAGACTAAAGGCATTCTATAAATAACTGTGTAAAACATAAACACACTACTTCAATATAAGTTATAGAAAAATTTAAAGTTTATTTTTTAACATTTTATCTGAAACAGTCCTATGATTGTTTGAGCTGATTCTTTCTTCTCTGTTCTTTACCGTTTTTAACTCTGTGTCTTTGAGAGAGAGAGACAGCTGCTGCTGCTGCTGCTGCATTGTCGTTTCAATGAGTCCATTACATGTTGTTTTTCTTTACTTTGCTGCATAAAAACTCATCATTATAAAGTGTTAAAATCTTATCCTCCACCCTTACATGACCAGCTCCTTGCAGTCATTAAGAATTACAGTTTTCTATCCACAAAAAAATTCCAGACCACAGACATTTACTGTAGCATCGATCATTGTTGTTGTCCCTTTAAATGACATCATTAATCACGTGCTGTCAAAGTGTCAGTAGTGCTGACTCAGTACCCCATGCGGAAGTCCTGCGTATTTTCCAAGACCATGGCATTGCAGGATCGGATTTTGAATATCGGTGGAAAAACCAATACCAATACATTCCGATATTAAAAATTATGCTGATATCGGCCCGATGTTTATCGGTGGCACGATACATCGGACATCCCCACTTTTTCTTGATTTCTTTTAGTGTTTCTAAAAACCAGAAAGTTGCTTTAGTTTACTTTAGTTTTGTGTTGTGTCTATGATCTCCTTTTTTTCTACAAAATTAAACAACCGAATGAACATCCTCAGAGACTTGCGATTCCATACTTTTTGCCAGGGGTTGTACAAAATCCTGTTTAATAAGAAGGTGTCCCGCAATCTAGCTACATCCAACATTGAGGAAAAGGCAGTGAATGTAAAACAGAAAGAGGAAAAAAGAAAGGAGACAGGTTTTAGGCCATCATTAGTTAAAGAGTTGCTCGAAAGAGAAATTAAAAGAGCAACAAAAAGCCACTTTGAAATAGTTAATTAGCTTAGAATATTTTCTCAGTGAAAAACAACGTGCTACTCCATGAGTGTACAAGGCTTTACACAATGATTAAACAATCTAAAGTGACTTATAGACAGGGTGGATTTTCTTTAATGGACATAACAGATCTGGTGGCTTTAATGGATTTACAGTAATCACATAAGGCAAATTACTTATTATTACCATATGTATTATATTATATTTTGATATTTTACCACAATCAGGGCTGTGAAAAATCTGCAGATTTAAATACATCTGATTTGTGTGTTTTGTAATTCAAATAATTTATTATTTAAATTTTAAATACATACTTTTTTATATGAATAGTTCAGGTATATTAATGATAGTTTGCATATAATATTAATATAAATTATTTAATTTGGAATAGCTCAGCGGGCCCATTAAAAGCTCAAAGGGCCGCTTCAAGCAGTTTGCCCATGTTTGCTTTAGATTAGTTGACAGGTTAGCTTGCCCTATTGATGACGTGCCGTGACACATAGACATGTCTATATGACTATGTTGACATCTGTGTTTTGATGTTTATATAGAGGGGTTGGTATTTAATTAATAGCAATTTACTTATAATTTAATTTAATATACAGGTAACAGTTAAGACAGAGGTGGGCAAACATTTTGACTCATGGGCCAGAATGGGTCCCAAAATTATACATGTGGGCCGAGTCAAGAGCAGAAAGATGTAGAGTTTGTTGAACTAAAATAAATGCCAGGTAAAACCCAAGTATAAAACCTACGATGCTAAACTTCAAATAGTTTAATGAAGTCATCTCTTCGACAAATGCAAAATTTGCAGAGAAGAAGCAAAAGTAAAATGATAATATAAAATAAAATAAATGATTTAGTTCAACAAGGTTGGTGGACAGCATCATAAAACTCAACGGGCCACATCTGGTACACAGGCCTTCATTTGCCAATTCCTGATTTAAGATTGCCATTGCCTGATTTCAGATTATATATAAAATATGTTTTGCATGAGGTGAAATAAGATTTTTCTACTTCAGTCTTCATGGAATACAAAGCCCAACAAAGAGTCGAGTATGCCTGATCATGTGTCTTATATCATAATACTGTAGATCATTAAGTGACCAAACCAGTCCAACTTCTGAGCCTGTGTGTGTCTGCGTATGTAGTTAATTTTTTATATGCCTTAGGAGCAGTTGAGTTGATACTCTGAGGTGATAAACTCGTTTGACAGGCTATTGGTTGCAGGAAAAGCCAGCGAACGAGCTGACTCCTTGGTCAGAATTGGAAAAGCTGAAGAGTTTGATCCACTGAGGTTGTGCTGCGCTGATAGTGCTATGCTACGAGTAAGTATTTTGGCTCTGAGCACTTAAGAGAAGGAAGAAAGAATAGTAAAAAAGAAAAAAAATAGAGAAGTCCACAGGGAGCAGCGGAGGGTGTGACCGTTCACCTGTGTCAGAACACGGACTCACTCCGTGGAGCAACATTTATGTGAGTCACTTTTGGGCAACGCTGTACAGATTACGGAAGCAGACAGCAGTACTGGGTCGCCGAGGAAGGTGAGTAGCACCCACAGCGGTGTGATTTATTGGTTTTGTTTAGTTAATTGAACTGCAGGCTTTATTGTCATTGTTCAACATTGATCAATGTGTTATATAACATTTGAGCTACAGTTTACTTTTCAAGCACCTGGTATTCCAGGCTGGAGTTTGAACCAGTAACCCTCCAAACACAATCCTGGCTCCTTATATAAAAATCCTGATGACAGATTTTTGACGGCTACGTTTTTAATCGCAGTTAGTTAATCAAATTGTATATTTAAGAATACATTTTTTAAGAAACAAATGAACACACCTTTAGCTTATTTATTGAGTAATGTTATTTTTTAAATTTTAAAAGGTTAAAGGAAAGAAAAGCAAACTCCTTTTCATTGTGATTCACACCACTGCACACAACAGAATGTCATCTCTGTATTTAACCCCATCACCAAAGTAAACAGTGGGTGCCTGGGACTAGTGAGTGCCATGCTCAGTGTACCTAAGTGGTAACTTGGCAGTTGGTGGATTCAAACCTGAAGCCCTCCGTACCCTAGTCCGGTTTGTTAACCACTAAGTCACAACTGCCCCAATGATGCTGAGGTTCTCTTTAGTGGTGACAAGGAAAGCCAGGATCTGGAACGAGGTGAACACAGACAGGAAAGTTTGAGGAAAATCTAGAGAAGCCAGATTAAGATGGTTTGGGCGTGTTCAGAGGAGGGACAGTAGATAAAAAGTGGTTAAAAAGAAGACAGGTTAACAGTTTACAATCACAATGTATAAGCAGAGAACATAGTAGAGAAAATATATAGAAAAAAACTATTTGGAGGGGTATTTGATTGCAGAGAAAGTGTATATTTAAGATTAGGTTTTTTTTGCATATTTGGTTGGTGATTAGCCATTTTTTAGGTTATATAAATATGCAAGTCTTTTGTTTCCTGAGGGATGGAGTTCACCTCATTACCAGCACTACATGAAAAAACAGACTGCCCAGTTTCAATTTCAGAAGTAAAAATTCTGAAATCAATTCCATCTGTAATTGTTAATAAGTTACCTGGTCTAGATAAGAAGGGAGAAGTTGTGGCATGGCTAGGTTTTTTCCCCCTTTTTTTCCATTTTTTTTCCCATTTTATGCTCTATACAGGGGGAAACCAGGTAACATCCAGTGTTTAGAGGTTGCCTCCATTCCCTGCTCACAAGACAAGCTCTTCAAACCAAAGTCATGAGGACGGGAAAGTCACAATAAATTTCCGTTATGGCTCCATGCTGCTGCTGGAAACTCCAGTGTAAATAAAGCACAAAACTCTGTCCATGACCGCCAAAATGATTCGTTTTGGACAGCTTCTCTGGTCGATTTCACTTACTGTGCATATGTCAACAAGCAGCAGCTTGGAGATCTTTGGACCTGACAGTGATGATGTAATCTGCTCACAGGTAACGCTTTCACCACAACATATTATCTGCAGTCCCTTGACAGACAAATCAACATTTATATTAACGTTTTTCAGAGTGTTTCAGAATGCACCATGAAGGACGAGATACCTCTTTTGGCAGGGAATGATGATGTGGATGTCACAGATCTAAGACCTCATGTTAAACTCTGCTCAAAGAACAACCAGTCCTGCTCTGTGTGTCTGGTGATAGATGTTGAGCTACGCTTTTATGACTTGGTGCATGAAGGTAGTTCTGAACTTGATGACTATGAAGGTGAGAACATAAGTGACAGCATATTTTCATGATATCTATTATATTTACTTTGGATTGTAGCAAATTTGAGCAGTTGGTTTGAGCATCTGTAGTTGAAATAAAGAGTCCACACTTTTTTTAAGAGATGATCCACCTTCAATGAAAACATTTTGTGTTCATGTATTTATGTAAACGAGATTAATTTATATATTTTATTTATGTTCCTTGAGTGAATTAATGTATACCACCATTCAACTGTGGGGTCACCCAGTCAATTTTGTGTGTTCCATGAAAAGTGACTCTTTAATTTACCATGAGTTGTAAGATCAATAGAAAATATCGTCACAATATTGAATTAGCCTTCTATATATAGTATTTAGTGTATTTCTGATTAGTGATATTTGTTGGAAAAAGTGGTTTACAAAAATAAACTGACTCCAAACTTTCGAATAGTAATTTTTAGCTAAGCATAGGATACTTTTGATTACTGGTGAATAATTTTTTGACAGTGTTTAGCATGTTTAAAGGCTAGGTGCTGACCATTAATATGGTAAAAGAGTTTAGTTATGCAACTGGACATTCAGTTTTTTGGAAAACGTTTCACCTCTCATCCAAGAGGCTTCTCATCCAGTTCTAATTGTTAGTGGGGAGTAACAGAAGTTATATCCTGTGAGTAAGGAGGAAGTGAGGATAGTTGGAGTGGTTTGGGTTACACGGCTCGTTAATATGCGAAACTGGTTTTTAAGATTGGAATCTTTTGGGTATTGTTCCCAAAAGGGCTTTGTAGGTGGGTGAGAGGTTATGTCTCAAACCACCACCACTGTCTAGGGATGGTTTTTCCAGGTTGACAAAAATGGCTTCTTTAACACCTCTCTCAAACCATCTGTCTTCTCTGGCCAAGATCTGAACATCTTGGTCCTTAAAAGGGTTGTTGGTAGCCTTTAGGTGTAAGTGAACGGCTAAATCCTGACCTGAGGTGTTGGCCCTTCTATGTTGGGCAATGCGTCTGTGTAATGGCTGCTTGGTTTCCCCAATGTAAAGGTCCGAACACTCCTCGCTGCACTGAATGGCATAAACCACGTTGTCCAGCTTGTGTCTTGGGATCTTGTCTTTGGGATGAATCAGTTTCTGTCTTAGGGTGTCATTTACCTTGACCATGACCTGGATGACTGAGAACCTGCATCAACATTTGATGGGGTTCAATGTTTGATGATATTGGAGAGAATGTCTATAAACCTTGTATATCAGCATCAAGTGTAAAACAAACGGGTGGCTTAAGAATACTTTTGACATTCCTTGGATACACTAAAAACTGATCAAGTAGAACTCCATGTTGTAACAAATTGGTGAAAATTGTTTTTTTAAATCATAAAATATATAACAGTAGGTATTTAAAGAGTGAATTTCAGCTGTTTTCTGTGTTTACCCTTTTGTTCTGTCACCACAGCCTCTGTGACAGTGTGTTACAAAACACCATTCGCACTGTCTACATGTAAGAAGGTGGAGTTTACAGTGAATCACATGGTGTTTATGCAAGAACGTCCAACAAAGGTACAGTAAATTCTTTAACCCATTAGTGATCTGGTGCATGAACAAATAGCTACAAAGCTCATTTTGCTCCATCTTGTGGCCTAGATATCCATGGTGATTACTCGACCATCTGGGGTTTCCTATGGAAGCAAAATTTCTGTTTATCCCCCTAGCTACCAACATCTTACCCAACATGTTGACATTCCCTCTCTTGACAAAGGTAAGACTTGATCTTTCTTTAATTTTTTTTAACAACTAGTAGAATTTATGAATAAATCATTCACATCTCACCACACCCTACAGTGTGTTTTCTGGAGGTAAAGAAGTGCGTAGAAGAATGTCATGGTATGGTAAACAGATCCCCAGAATACTCATTCATGATATTTCATGCTTCAGCATTTGTGTTCATGTCATTGACTGGTCGGTGTTTCTTTAACATTAAAGTGCCCAAAGTCAAAATTGTGATGGGAAGAGATTTCGTGAAGCTGCTGTTTGACAACAGTAACAACAAACTCACCTATGTGTGTGTTCAATATGAAGAGAATGGAACATGCCAGGTTAGTTTCACATGTCATGGTGTATACTGTCTATTTCTGCAGTGAGTGATATAATGATATGGAATGTTGCCCTAGGGCAGCACAATATAAAAACTATAACTATAAAATGCCATGAAAGTACGGATGTCCAATATTAATGTCCAACACTTAATTTCCGATACCAACTGTGACCGATATATAAACTGATACTGATATATCCAGATGACTTACCCTGAATTATTGTGATTATTGCCCAACTAAAGGCTAATAACTGTACAACATAAAAGCGGTACTTCAAAATAAGTTATAAAGAAATGGCACATTTATTTTTAACATTGACTGGAACAGTCATATGATTCTTTGTGCAGCATTTACATTAAACAAATAATGTCTTGTGTTTGCAGTGGTGGGCTTTGAGGGCCAGCAAAGCCTTCTCTGCTTCTCTGCATACTCAGAAAAACTAATTTATTCATAGATATCTTTAAATAAAATAGTATTTTTTTATATAAGAAGAGATTCAGCCAGCTAGTGCTGTCAGATTCCATGAAATCTGTCAGAGTCTTCGGAATCAAAAATGAGGGCTCCACCCGCTGTAAGTGAATGAACACAGCCCATTCAGTTTAAAGCGCAGACCAATGATCTTGCCAGGTACGCCATCTAGCTTGAACTAACATGTCAGGCCCTACCTTAAAGCTAACACGTATGTTTTCAGTGACTGGATAAGCTCTCCTGAGAGTCTGATAATGTCATCTTGTTTGATTTTCCTGGACTGAAAGGAGAACTCACTGTACTGTATGGCTTGGCTCATATTGAAGAAAAAATTCCTTTACACATGCATGTTTGGCTGTAACCATCCCTGTGTCCACTGCCTCTGTTGAACGCTCATTCTGAGCATTGAAGTGTCATACGGCAGAAATACACCACTAAGTATTTAACAGAATAACCCAAAACAATTATTAATATGATAAACTGGGCTCTTTCAGCCCTTAATACAATACGCAAATAAAAGGAAAGGAAAGCAAACTCCTTGTCATTGTGACTCTATGGTTCACACCACTGCACACAAGGAAATGTGACCACTATATTTAACCCAACACCAAATTGAATAATAAGCCTTTTTTTAGCATCCCCACAATGTAAAAGATTTCTATTTTTGCCAGTGACTTGCCGGGCGGCTCCTAACAGTGGTTTGCTGCAAATGTCAGAGAAGGTTACAAATAGGATTAGACATGGCATAGCATGACCCCAGAAACTCAACGTTAAGTCTTTAACTGGAGAGACTAATGGACAGGATAATGCACACCATGACTTTTGTCTGATCTCTTTTGCTCTTTGGTGTTCTTTACCGTATTTACCTCTATGAGAGACAGATGCAATGTTGTTTTTTTAGTGAGTCCATTCCGTGTTGTTTTGCTCTACTTCACTGTATAAAAACACCTCATGATAAAGTCATAAAATCTTACCTCTCACCCTCGCATGACCAGCTCTTTGCAGTCATTACAAAGTACTGTTGTGTTTGACCCAAAAAAAACGGGACATTTAGTGTGTAGTGTAATTGATCACACTATACAGTGCCATAAATGGTAGTGTAACTGTGAAGTGATCATAAATAACCACAGATAATAGAAAATATGAATAAGAGAAAAATATAGAAGTACGACGATAGTTTAGTTCTACAGTTCTACTTCCATACAGAATGCTTCTGTACTATATATATATATATATATATATATATATATATATATATATATATATATATATATATATACATATATATATATATACACATAACCTTTGATTGATAAAATTAACAGTGTTGAAATTCTCTGTTGTTCCCTGTAGAAGCTGAACAGCAGCACCATTCCACTCTACTCTGTTACGTCCTGCATGTGTTTCATGGTACGTTTTAAATAATTGTGTAAGAGTAAGTATTCTATACCATGCTGTGCCCTTGTGGTTGACATGTTTGTGTTTCTGGAAGGCATGGTACCATGACCAGACTGTGCGCACCAAACTATGCCCCTTCACAAGAACAGGTGATTATCGTTTCATTCTCCTGTCCAAGAAGGAGTGTTTATTTAGTTATCAGTATTTGTTTATGAACAATTTCTATGCCTTTCCCCGCTGTATTCAGCTTTCTCCAAAAGAACTGTGTGGGAAAATGTGTCAGTGAACGTTGGCCAAGGGCAAACGAGCGATTATTCCAGCAGGCTGCTATGGAGCCTTTCCGCCCCCTGCAGGCTGAAGGGTGTGGTGTGGCCCTGTCTCAAAAAGAACAGCTGCAAAGAGATTAAAGGTTTCAGACACCAGCTAAAAAATGGTGCATGGAGTTTTAACAAAAAAGGACATTGGGTACAAAACACCTTCAAGCAATTCTCATTTTTTTCAGTTTCTTTTGTGAGCATGCTATAAACAAAACCTAAAGAAACCTTAACATACTTCTTTTTCAGGAACATGTAGGTGTCATAGAAGACATTGACCTTGACCCTCCACCTTGTATAATGGTAAAATATAAGCACTTTGAGTCATAATAAGAGAATTGGCTAAATCTTTATCAATGACTATCTAATTAACTATGCAGTTGAAAATCGAGGGAATGAGGCAGCAACTTGGTCCTTTCTGTTTTAGAAACAGTAAGCTCATATCCTTTTACTTGAAAAATTTATTTGAAACATATCTAAAGGAAAATGGTATTTTAATTTATTCTAATTTGTAATTTTTGCAGCTGACAGGCACCACTGGACTCTCATGCTCACCAGTGTGATTATAGTGCTTTTGTTGATGATGTTTCTCTGGTTTTGCCGTGACTTTATCAAAGGTAAGTTGTTTGTTTTGAGTGCTCTTCTCATTCTTCTACACATCACCCCCCCAGACGCCTGTCTGTCTTTCTATCTATCTATCTCTCTCTATTAACTAGGTGTGTGAAGATTGATTGTTTTTGATCAGTTATCGATCTGTGACCTACACAATGTGAAGCAGTGTGGGGACGATACCATGCTCAGGGCACCCCAGCAGTAACTTGGCAGTAGGGAGATTCGAACCAGGTGGCTTGCGGACCCAAGTCCGCTCCCTTAACGACTAGGCCACCAACTGCCTTGGCGGGAGAGAGAGTGGTGATTGGAGTAGACTTCAATGGACATATAGGAGAAGGGAAAAGAGGGGCTGAGGAAGTGATGGGTCTGTTTGGAGTTAGGTATAGCTGTGCCACATCTTGATGTGGCAGCTCAGAGTTGTACCAGAAGTCCGAGGTGTAAAGTGTGAGGTGCTCCGACGTTACTAACCACAGTGTCAGACGTGGTGTTGTTGTTCAACCTGACGTACTGTGGCCTGTCTGTGAGGTAACTGCAGAACCAGGGGGAAGTGTGGAGGTGAGAGAGGAGGAAAAGAAGTGAGAGCAGTTATGGGCTGTGGTAGGGAATTCCCAGATGACTGGGATACCGCAGCTAGACAGCTAGGATGGTTTCCTCTGGACAGAGAAAGGAGGACAAAGAGACCTGGGGGTGGAATGATGAGGTTCAGGAAAGTGTGACAGGACAGAGGAGAATAGACTGGAGTACAGGGAGAAGGCAAGGGGAGAAAATGGAAGTGGCCAGGGCAGAACAAAAGGCATATGATGAGTTATATGAGAAGTTAGACATGAAGGAAAGAGAAAATGAGTTATGAAGATTGACCAGGCAGAGAAATCAAGGATGTGCAGCAGGTGAGGTAAATTAAGGACAGAGATGGAAATTTAATCACCAGTGAGGAAGTTATGCAAGGAAGATGGAGGGAGTACTTTCAGGACTTGTTGAATGAGGAAAATGATCATGAGTGTAGGAATGCGGAGCCAGTTCCAGGGAGAAAGTAGATCAGATGAAGGATGAAGTTAGAAAAGCTCTGAAGAGGATGAAAAGAGGAAAGGCAGTAGGTTCCGTTGACATACCAGTGGAGGTATGGAAGTGCTTGGGGAAAGAAGCGGTAAGTTTTCTCACTCGGCTCTTAAATATAATTTTGGAGACCGACAAGATGCCTGTTGAGTGGAGGAGAGGTGTTCTTGTGCCAATTTAAAAGAAGGGTGATGTGCAGAGTTGTAGCAATTAAAGAGGGATAAAGTTGATGAGCCATACCATGAAGATTTGGGAAAGAGTAGTTGAGGCCAAGTTGAGGAAAGAGGTTTTATGCTGGGAAAGAGTACCACAGATGCAATATTGGCCTTGAGGATGTTGATGGAGAAGTACAGAGAGGGTCAGAAGGAGCTGCATTGTGTTTTTGTAGATTTAGAAAAGGCCTATGACAGGGTGCCAAGGGAGGAACTATGGTTTTGTATGAGGAAGTCAGGAGTGGCAGAGAAGTATGTTAGACTGGTGCAGGATATGTATGAGAAAAGCACAACGGTGGTGACTTCATCAAGCCCTGAGCCCCTTTTTGTTTGCTCTGGTGATGGACAGATTGACAGATGAGGTCAGACAGGAGTCTCCATGGACAATGATGTTTGCAAATGATATTGTGATCTGCAGTGAGAGCAGGCAAAAGCTAGAAGAGAACTCCAGGTTTGCACTGGAGAGAAAGTGAATGAATGGTCAGTCGTAACAAGACCGAGTACGTGTGTGAATGAAAAGGGGAACAGTGGAGTGAGGTTACAAGGTGCAGAGGTGGAGGAGTTCAGATACTTAGTTTCAACAGCAGTGGACACTGTGGAAGAGAGGAGTAGAATAGAGTACAGGCAGGAAGGAACAACTGGAGAAATGTCTCAGGAGTGATTTGTGATAGAAGAGTGTCAGCTAAGGTGAAGGGAAAGGTTTACAGGACAGTTGTGACCAGCCATGATGTATGGACTAGAGACACTAGTAATAGGTAAAAGACAAGAGGCAAAGCTGGGGTTGTCAGAGTTAAAGATGCTGAGATTCTCTTTGGGCGTGACAAGGATGGACAGGATCAGGAACAAGGTAATCAGGGACAACGCAGACACGGAGGGACAGCGGTTATATTGGGAGAAGAATGCTAAAATTGAGCTACCAGGTAAGAGACACAGAGGAAGGCCAAAGAGGAGATTTATGAATGCATTGAGTGAGGACATGGAGGTGGCTGGAGTTGGAGTTGAGGATGCGGAGGACAGGGTGAGATGGAAATTGTTGACTTGTTGTGGCAACTCCTGAAAAATCGAATAAGCCGTAAGGAGAAGAAGGAGAAGAATTAGAACTATATCAATCTCTAGGGAGTATCCTTTGCAAAATTAAACATCTGCATTTAACCCATCACCGTAGTGAGCAGGGGGCTGAAAGACATGAACCATTTCTCGAACCACTTCATAAGCCTTCATCCCGCCATCACTACTCCAAGCAAATCAGCCCATGTCACAGTTTATACACCCCAAGAGACACAACCTGTATAGACATGTATGAATAGATGTGTGTATGTGTCTATAGGCTTGCCACTCTAGTGGGAGGAAGCAGCCAATGTCGCGTCTTTGTCTAAATGTCAATTTGTGGGTGGGGCCCTGGAGCAGGAAATAGATCCAAAAAGCCGAACCATTGGACCGTTTTACTGCATTTTAATCGTTCAGGGCTTTTTGGACCAATACACTCTGATCCTGTAGGACACAGATCGATAACCAAAATCTAATCCAAAACAATTTATATTCACAACCCTAATATGATATGTATATATTGCATGCCGTTCAGGAAATAAATGTTTGAATATATATACAAAAAGTCTGAATATATTTACAAAAATTATGAATATATATACGAAAAGTATGAATATATATATATATACAAAAAGTATGAATATATATATATATATATATATATCTACAAATAGTATGAATAAAACAAGAGTTCCACATGAAACACAGATGAATACAATCATCAGTCATAGATGCGAATGTCGGATTTAAACAGTGAATGGAGTCTAATAGAAATGTAAGAATTATGAGTCAGAGAATAAGAAGAGATTACAATTATAAAAGGTGAACGATCTCAGCTCACTGTTGTGAGGGATTAACAATAACATATATAAAATATATATATTCACAATTTTTGTATATAGTTTCAGACATTTTGTATATATATTCAGACTTCTTGTATATATATATTCCGACTTTTGTATATATTCCGACTTTTCACATATATTCCAACTTTTTGTATATATATTCTGACTTTTTGTGTATATATATTCAAACATTAATTTCCTGAACGGCATGCCACATATATATATATATATATATATATATATATATATATATATATAAAAATGTGACTGACTGTACTTGTTTTTGTTTTTTTTTGTTAAAGTTGGCAGAAAAACACCCCTGATTCTGGTGAGCCCTCCAGATACAGACACTGCTGTGTTGGAGTTAGTCCGTTGTCTTGGTTCTCTGCTGTGTAAACAAGGCTTTGATGTAGCAGTGGACCAGTGGTGCAGAACAGAGCAGTCAAATCTCGGACCTTTGCTGTGGTTACATTCTCAACTGCTGATGAATCAATATGGCTATCGTGTTGTGATAGTTTTGACCCAAAATGGTTTAGATAAATTAGAGGAATGGGCCAAGGATTGCAAGGAGGTCATTCCAAATGAAAAGGAAACAGATTGCATTCAGATAGAGTCTCCATACTCTGATGTGTTCACGGCCTCTCTCTCTATCATTCAGAAAGACAAGCAGTGTAACCGGGCTGCAGAACGTTTTCTTCTAGTCAAGTTTGATTCTAGTCCTGTTAAAAACAGTTCTTTTCCCGAGATCCTACAGGGATTGCCTTTATTCCATTTTCCCTCCCAGACCCAGGTTTTGCTGACTGAATTGTCTTTAAAGAAAACAGGTCAGGCCTCAGGTAAACAGATGTGAACACAATTAAAATTGAGCAGTCCAAATGAATGGAGAGCCAAAACTAGAATGGACCACTGCAGAAAAAGTAAACATGTGTTAATACAATACAGTGAAGGTAATGTACAAACTTTATGATATATTATTTAAAATCAACCCATAATCGCAAAAGGTTATGAAAAAGGTTTTGCTGATGGTTGTATATAAAATTTGATTTCACTATTTTTTATTAGCCCCAAATGAACACTTTTAGGCAATAAAATCAGGGTACAGTCGTCTATTTCAGCTCTCCTGGAGAATAATGTTTTTTTCACATCAGCTTAAATTGGGGAAATTAGTGTTTACATTTTTCCAAAGTGCTTGAAAAGAATGAATGTATAAATTAATGTATAAAGGTGTAAATTGTATACAGATGGTGGTCAATTCCCCACAATGTACAGTATGTACCTTTAAATTTTTTGCTCTCTACTGCATTTATATTGACCTAATTTGAATCTCAATTATGTATTCTGTATTTTGTCCACACAATGAAAACATAAAGAGAGTAACATAAATCAGATTTTTAGAAAGTAAAAAATGTCTTTTCCTTAGCTCTTTATACATGCACGTACTGCCTGATCGTCCATTACTGTGATTGCATTATTTCTGTTTCAGATAGAACATAGTGCCTGTTAGATAGCACAAATGAAGAAAATATGCACAGTGTGAAAGGAAGTTATTCTAATTATTTGTATGTTGTTGCATGTGGACAACAATTTACGTCCAGGCAGTCCTTTATGTTTATTATTTTCTTTGGTGTTTCATTAACTTTCTTTAATAAAACCGAACACTTCAATCTGTGACACTTGTCCTTGAGGCAGTGATTGTAAAAAAAAAAAGAAAGAAAGAAAGAAAGAAAACCAGATGATAGCAATGTTTTAAGATTTTTAAAGAAGGTATTCTCCTTTCGGCTTATCCCTTTTCTCAGGGGTTGCCATAGCCAGTCAACAATTTCCATCTCACAATGTCCTCTGTATCCTCCACTCTAACTGGTGTTTTTAAAGAAGGTGTAAATACATTTCTATGAATAAAGTTGCTAATTTTTAACATGTGAGGTCCCTGATTGTGATTGGTCTGTAGTCGCTTCAGTGACCGAAGCGCTCTTCTTACATATGACATCATGTTTACGTCAGGCGGGAACTGGGACATTAGTGTTATCTCCGCCGATTCGGACACAGTGCATTTTTTTGTAGACAAACTGAAAGTGCGTTTCTACTGGGAGTGAGAGTTTGTTTTGTTTAGGACTCGCAAAAAGGTTAATATAGGTTGTTTATTAAGGTGGCCCTGAGGTGCAAAACACTTTTAATTTAAATTACATTTTTTTTACCAACGCTGAAGCAAAAATACATTTGTGAAAACTAATTTCCAAAAGAAGATACAAATTTACATTGAAAAAAAAACATTTTTACAAACTCTTAAACAAAATAATATTTGTGAAAACGAATATACAATCTTCGGTAACACTTTTACAAACTCCGGAAACGTTTTTACAAACCCTGAGACAAATGTACAATTGACGAAACAATTCTACAGCCTGAAACAAATTTACAAGTGAGTGTTGCAGCCGTAAAGGGACCGTCCGACTTAACTTCCCCAACCGGGAAAGAGCCAAGCAAGATGGACTGCAGTCAAGTTGTGTTTTGCCCCTTTTGAAGCAAACGCGTATGAGCCCTCTAACGCGGTCTGTTTTTTTATCTTTTTTATCTTAAGACGGATTAGGCTAAACAAAGTAAGCGTAGCACAAGCTATCGCTATCTGAGCTACGTGAATGCAAACTGTTATTAGTGGCTGCTAATTTTCTACTAGGTTATATACTAGGTTTTGTCAATTGCATTAGAGAAACCTTGTTTTCCCCCCTCTATCTGTTTTAGATCAATCATTCTCACACTGTTTTTTTTTCATGAATTGCTTGTAGTCTATGAATTTATCAATAAAAATGCAGTCCATGCGTATTCGCTGTGACAAATTAGGACATTTGTGTACATGTTACAGTTATAATAAAAGTCTCTTTTCCACTCATTGCTGGGTCATTTATTTTTGTTTAAGACAGAGTTCAGTTGTAGACTACCAGTACTCCGCCTTCTACAAATGGTTTCTCTCCATGAAAAGGTCCTGGTACTGCTGCGTTTTGACATCCTCACCTGGAGCTCTGGCAGGCCAGTCTCAAGTAGACCATCCACCATCAGATTTATTCATATAATCCACATTTACAAATCAGATTTGTCACATTGGCCTTTTACTACAACATTTATTTGCCAAACCAACCTTTACAGGGTTGGTAATGTCCTCTGTCCCTAGACCATCAGCCACGGTAAAGAAAAACTACTGAGGGAAAAAACCCTTTAACAGGGAAAAGAAAACTGGTAGAAACCTAAGAAGAACCATTGGAGAGGGATCCACTCCCTGGATGGACAGACAGTGCAATGGATATTACTAGAGCATAAAAACACAATAAAATAAAACCAATACAAAGGTACAATGAGGAAATTTGACAAGTATACATATATGTAACAACAACAGGAATGGGAAAGAGAAACAGAAAGCAAATATAAACAATCTACCACCAAATATTACCTGTGTGGTGAGTATTATAGCTCATTGACCACTCCTGACCATGATGCTGTTGCAGCAGAGTTATGAGAGAAGTTAAAATTTGAGAGCTTGGTAAGAATAACAGAGTGATTTGTTTGAACGCAAAAAAGCCAGGTACTCAGAGTTGGCTGCTGAGTGCCGGGAGGCTGGCTGGAAAACCACTGTCTACCCAGTGGAGGTTGGATGCCGAGGCTTCACTGAATTGTCAACCACACGCCTTTTGAGGGATGTGGGAATCACTGGAAGGCTGAAAAGGGAGCTTTTGGCTCTGGCTCAGGAGGAAGGACAAAACTTGGGGAAGGAACAACTAACCCCAGACAACAGCCGCAGGGGATGACACCCATCAGCTGCAGGGGGAGAGAGGGAGACGTCCATCTCACTGCTCCGCCACTATGAGACGTACTGGAATTGAAGGAGCGAAACGTTGATGAATGGTGGTTTCCTGGCTGATGACCCTGCAGTTGACCCATGGGCCCTGAAGGAGGTGCGACCGGCAGCAATGCCCAGCAGGAAATAACATCTTCCTGTATAATCCTGAAGCTCTGGTAAACCCAGTGACTACTGTGAATAGCACAGTTGAAGTCCAGGGAAGACTGGAGGACATCCAGGAGAGACTGGATGACAGCAGGGAAAGACCGCACCTCACGTGGGCAAACTCAACCTGCTTGGGAACATCATATATCAAACCTGCAATCACAGGTTTGGCGAGCTTGTCCCCAGACAGAAGAACACCTCTAGACAGCAAGGAAAAAGAAATCCTCGAGCTGGTGCAAAGACGCCGGCAACTCCGTAAGAACTGGAGAAAGGCGACCCACGCAGAGAAAGAGGGTCTGAAAGCTCTATGGGAAGAGGTCAGGAAGAGACTAGCCAGGCTTCACAGAGCTGAACGCAGCGCAACAGGCGGAAGCAAAAAGAGCGAGCTAGTTTCTTTAAGGATCCCTTCAAGCATGCCAGACAACTGCTGCAGGAAAAGAAGACTGGCAATCTCGAAACAACCAGGGAGCAGTTGGAACAGCACACCAGAGAACAGTACAGAGACCCGCAAAGGAGCATCCCATTAGGAACACCAGGGTACATACCTCAGCCAGCACAGCCAACATTCAAATTCAACACCATACCTCCCAAGCTCAGCGAAGTCAAGGTCGCTTGCGAAGGCAGGTCTTCTGCGAAGGCAGGTCTTCTGCCCCCGGCCCCAACGGAGTCCCCTACAAGCTCTATAAGAACTGCCCCAAGGTAGTAGAGCTGTTATGGCACTTAATGAGAACTGCTTGGAAAAAGCAACTCATCCCACCTGAGTGGCCGAGAGCAGCAGCAGTTTTTATTCCCAAGGAAACAAACTCCGAAGATATCAGCCAGTTTCGGAGCATCGCACTACTGAATGTAGAAGGACATATCTTCTTCTCAGTATTAGCCAGAAGGATGACTACCTACCTGCTTGAGAATTGCTACATCGACATCAAATGCCAGAAAGCAGGAGTGCCAGGATTCCCCGGATGCGTAGAGCACTCAACAATGATCTGGGACCAAATCCAGAAAGCTAAGTGGGAGAAGACTGACCTGCATGTCATTTGGCTTGACCTTGCCAATGCATATGGATCAGTCCCGCACCAGCTGATCAGTTACTCCATGGACTTCTTCCATATGCCCATCTGTGTCAAGAACATCGTGGCAAAATATTTCAACAACCTGCAGATGTGCTTTTCCGTCCAGAACTTCACTACTGGGTGGCAGCGACTTGAAGTTGGAATTGCGATGGGATGTGCCATTTCTCTGATACTGTTTGTAACAGTGTTTGAGATGATTCTCATCGGTGCAAGGCAAATGGTAGGAAGGATTAAACTCCCAAATGGTCAGAGGCTTCCTCCACTAAGGAGCTACATGGACGACGTCACAATCCTACTTCAGATTCATTTTGAAAAGGATGGACGAGCTGATGTCATGGGCAAGAATGAAGATCAAGCCCTGCAAGTCTTGCAGCCTGTCACTCAGGAAAGGAGTAAGAAATGACAACACCACCTTTGTCGTCGCAGGGGAGAAAATACCACTCCTTGCAGATCAGCCCATCAAAAGTCTGGGGAGACAGTACACCGCAGATCTGTCTGACAAGAACATGGTGAAAACCATCATAAAACAGCTCTGTGATGGCCTGGCAAGGATCGACCAAAGCAAACTCCCAGGTAAGTATAAGGTCTGGTGCTACCAGTTCATACTCCTCCAGAGGGTAATGTGGCCCCTAAAAAGTGAAAGAGTGAAATCCCCTCATTGACCGTGAGTAAGATGGATGGGAAAGCCAACGCATTCATCCGAAAGTGGTTGGGGCTGCCACGGTGCTTATCAGATACTGACCTCTTTGGAAAAAAACGCACTGCAGCTGCCACTGAAGTCTCTACAGCTTGGCTACATGCAAGAGAAGACCAGGTTGGTTCTCGAGCTGAGGGATTCAAACAAATCAGTGAGGAACGCTAACGCCAAGGTTCTGACTGGTCAGAAGTGGAATGCCCAGACCAAGGTTGACCAAGCAATTAGCCGGCTGCAATTAGCCGGCTGCAAGATCATGGGCAGAGTCCAGGTAAGTAGAGCAGGTCTAGGTTGGGGGGATGCACCACGCTACTTGTCCAAGGCCAATAAGAAGGAAAGGAAGGAGATGGTGGTGGCGGAGGTGACGAGGTTGGAGGAAGATCGCTACAAGATCAAAGCTTTGTCGCAGGGTCGGCAAGGAAGCTGGACAACCTGGGAGGGAATAACGACCAGGAACATCACTTGGTCAGACATGTGGAAGATCCCACTAAGCTTTCTCATCCGTGCAGCCTATGACACTCTTCCCTGCCCTCGGAACCTCCACATGTGGTTTGGGAGTGAGGAATGTTGTGCGCTCTGCAGTGCTCCCCACGCTAGCCTCCAGCACATCTTGTCAGGCTGCAAGATCGCACTCTCACAGGGCCGCTACAGATGGCGACATGACCAGGTCCTGCGAAAGTTAGCAGAAGTGCTGGAGGAGTGCCGACGCAAAACACCACCACCTGCAGAAGACCCTACCATCGTGGTTGCGGAAGGAGAAGTTTGCGGCCAGACATCGTCATGTGGCCAGCCAAGGCAAGAGCGGCGATTCTCATCGAGCTCACTGTGCCTATGGAGGCGGGGATCGAGGTCGCCTTTGAACGCAAGAAAGTCAGGTACTCAGAGTTGGCTGCTGAGTGCCGGGAAGCTGGCTGGAAAACCACTGTCTACAGTGGAGGTTGGATGCTGAGGCTTCACTGGATTGTCAACCACACGCCTCTGAGGGATGTGGGGCTCACTGGAAGAAGACTCAGGAAGGCAACAAAGGGCCTAGCACAGGAGGCTGAAAAAGGGAGTTTTTGGGACCCTACAGTTGACCCATGGGCACCGGAAGAGGTGCGACTGGCAGCAATGCCCAGCAGGAAATAACATCTTCCTGTATAATCCTGAATCAAATTATTTTTTTTAGGTCTAAAAACACTGCCCCTACAACTCCACCCATATCAAGAAGAGATTTAATTCTCTCAATGAAGATGCATCTAGCCGTTTCAGTAGAGTGTTTGGATCTGAAACTGCATGGCATGGAGGGACAGGGAGCTGTTGTTTAGGTGATAAACAGCAACAGACAGATGACAATCTGCTGTGGCACCCATTTTTTTTGCAATTTTGGAGATGGCTACAAGAATGCTGATTGGACGGTAGTTAAGCAGGGAAGTGGCATCACCAGACTTAAAGACAGGGGTAACAATGGCAGAGTTCCAGGCCTTTAAAAGGTGACCCGATGAAATTGAACGATTAATGATTGAGGTTATAGGAGTGGCGACAGCTGGACCTAGGTCTTTAAGCATGTTGGTGTCCATTCCAAAAAAATCCTTTGCTTTAGATGGTTTGAGTAATTGAATTAAGTCAATAACTTTGGTCCCAGTAATATCTTTAAAAGTAAAGGACTGTGTTTTGGACATTGCTGAATTTTCCTTCCTTTGTATTGGTGTAAATTTATCAGAAATTTCTGACTCAGACTCAATAAAGTAGTTTTTCAAAGCATTTGCTATTATTTGAGGTTCTGTAAGGATATTTCCTTTGAGCTGAACTTGCATTGGTTTTGTTTTATTTTGAGAATTACCAAATAACTTTTAAATATAATTCCAGGTTATCTTAGATTTCCCCCTTGCACTATTTAAAACAGTAATGAAAAAAAATCAACTTTAGATTTTCTTATTTCCTTCACTACCCTATTTCTTAATGAAATAAATTGGTTTCTGTTATGTCCCAATATGATTGACAACTTCAAAGAGTAATCTCATTCTTTCATGAGTTTTAAAATATTATTTAACCAGCGAAAGCTATTCTTTCTCGCTTTCAGTTTGATTGTTGGCGTAAATTGTGTAATTATGTGTTTTTTGTATTTTGTATTCAAAAAACCCCATTATGAATAACGAACCATGGAGGCAGTGTACGTCGCCCGGATTGGCAATACCGGGGCCCCACTCTGGAGCCAGGCCCGGGGTTGGGGCTCATAGGCGAGCGCCTGGTGGCCGGGTCTGGGTCCACGGGACCCGGCCGGGCCAAGCCTGAAGAAAAGACGTGGACCCACCTCCACCTTCATGTGGACTCACCACCCGCAGGAAGGTCCATAAGGGCCCGGTGCCGTGTGATTTGGGCGTCAGTCGTGGGCGGGGACCCCGGCGGCCCAATCCCCGGAC
>JAFBJS010001204.1:141125-153669 GCA_016785265.1 Paraplagusia blochii
CCCAAACGTATCGTGAGGGTTTGTTGGGAACGTCTGGCGGAACCCCCTGTGAGGGATGCCTTTAACTCCTACCTCCGGGAGAACTTTGAACAGGTTCCGAGGGAGTGAAAAGCTGCTAGGTGGCAAGGCGCCGGGGGTGGATGAGATCCGCCCTGAGTACCTGAAGTCTCTGGATGTTGTGGGACTGTCTTGGCTGACACGTCTCTGCAACATTGCGTGGCATTCAGGATCGGTACCTTTGGAGTGGCAAACTGGGGTGGTGGTCCCTATTTTTAAAAAAGGGGACCAGAGGGTGTGCTCCAACTATCGGGGGATCACACTCCTCAGCCTCCCAGGGAAAGTTTACTCCAGGATATTGGAAAGGAGAATTCGGCCAATAATCGAACCTCGGATTCAAGAGGAACAATGCGGTTTTCGTTCTGGTCGTGGAACACTGGACCAGCTCTACACCCTCCAGAGAGTTCTTGAGGGATCATGGGAGTTTGCCCAACCAGTCCACATGTGTTTTGTGGACCTGGAGAAGGCTTTCGACCGGGTCCCTCGGGGACTCTTGTGGGGGGTACTCAGGAAGTACGGGGTTGGAGGCTCTTTGCTAAGAGCTGTCCGGTCCCTGTATGAACAGAGCAGGCGCTTGGTTCGCATTGCCGGTAATAAGTCAGATCTGTTTCCAGTGCATGTTGGACTACGGCAGGGCTGTCCTTTGTCACCGGTTCTGTTCATCACCTATATGGACAGAATTTCTAGGCGCAGCCAGGTGCCGGGCGGGGTCCAGTTCGGGAGACACCAGATTTAATCTCTGCTGTTTGCAGATGATGTTGTTCTGTTGGCCTCTTCGAACAAGGACCTACAGCATGCACTGGGGCGGTTCGCAGCTGAGTGTGAAGCAGCTGGTATGAAAATTAGCACCTCTAAATCCGAGGCCATGGTTCTCGACCGGAAAAAGGTGGTAAGCACCCTCCAGGTCGGGGGAGAGATCCTGCCTCAAGTGGAGAAGTTTAAGTGTCTTGGAGTCGTGTTCACGAGTGAGGGAAGGATGGAACGGGAGATTGACAGGCGGATTTGCGCAGCGACCGCAGTAATGCACTCGCTGCATCGATCCGTGGTGGTGAAGAAGGAGCTAAGCTGAAAGGCGAAGCTCTCAATTTACCGGTCAATCTACGTTCCTACTCTCACCTATGGTCATGAACTTTGGGTCATGACCGAAAGAACGCGATCCCGAATACAAGCGGCGGAAATGAGCTTTCTTCGCAGGGTGGTAGGGCGCTCCCTTAGAGATAGGGTGAGGAGCTCTGTCACACGGGAGGAGCTCAGAGTAGAGCCATTGCTTTCAGGAGAAGGCACATGTTAGCGTGGTAGATCTGGCCCGTCAAGGACAGGCAGGAAAATGGTACATCCTTTCAGAACCGCTGGAGCGACTATGTCGCCCGGCTGGCCTGGGAACGCCTTGGGATCCCCCCAGACGAGCTTGAGGAAGTGTCTAGGGAGAGGGAAGTTTGGGCGTCCCTCCTCCGAGTGTTGCCCCCGCGACCCGGCTCCGGACAAGCGGATGAGAATGAATGAATGTATTTTGTGTTTGGATCTATTGTTCCGGTATGCGTACTGGTGTGTGTCCTCAGTGACGTCGATGGTGGCCTTGATCTGGGTCATGACCAGCCGTTCGAAGCATTTCATGTCTATCGGGGTAAGGGCTACCGGCCGGTAATCATTCAGGCCTGTCACTGTGGACGTTTTTCGGATGGGGATGATGGTAGCCGTCTTAAGACAAGAGCAAATACTCACTCAAATGGAACATTAACAAGGGTCCTGAAGTGACCCTATTAAAAGTAATAAAGAAATTAACTTCAACGTTTATTTGTTTATATTGCCAAATCACAACAACTGTTATCCAGGCACCTTACAAACAATTATGAAAACAGGAATAAGAAACAATATGGTATAACAGGAAGAGGTACCCCTTGCCCCTATAGACCAGGGGTCACTAACCGGTGTTAATGTCTTGCGGTTACGTCAATCGGAGGTTGCGAAGGTAAGCTTAGAATCGATGTGTACGCTGGCTAAGTCGTTGTCTGACTCCGTGGTTTTCTCTGGTCCCCTGCCCAATTTTGGAAGTGATGAAATGTTTAGTCGTGCAGCATCACTTCACTTCGCTGGCTGTCGAGATAGTGTCCCGCAAACGGCGTGGACTTTATTGATAATTGGAGGACTTTCTGGGGTAGACCTGGTCTCATTGAAAGAGACTTCATCCATCCCACAAGGGATGGAGCAGCTCTGCTTTCTCGTAACCTGGCCAAGTGTTTAAACAGTTGAATTGGTGTTGGGACCGGGGGGCGGAGCTGCAGTTTACCACACTCCTCTGCGCTTCCTTCTGGTCCGTTGGCCACTTATAGCCGCATTGAGACTGTGTCTGTTCCCCGGTCGCTCAAATTAACTTGCAGAGGAGCTATTCCCAGTAATCTTATTAAAATAAGGAGCTCCACTAGGCTACCACAGGACAGGAGAATCTAATGTGGATTACTTAATATCCGCTCCCTGTCTTCCAAAACTACCCTTGTTAATGAATTGATTTCTGATATTAACATTGATGCGCTGTGCCTCTCAGAAACCTGGCTGCGTTTTGGTGAATTTGTTAGTTTAAATGAAGCCTCTCCAACCAGTCACACTAACATTCACGTCCCTTGAGGTTCTGGCTGTGGAGGTGGGGTGGCAGCCATTTTTGACCGTACTTTGTCAATTACCCCTAAACCTGACATAATCTATAATTCATTTGAAAGCCTTGCTGTCAGTCTTTCCCACCAAAGTGGGAAAACAATTTTAATCGCCACAGTATTCTGTGCTCCTGGCCCCTACTCTGATTTTCTATCTGAATTTCCAGAGTTTCTATCAAGCCTAGTCCTGAAAACTGACACAGTAATTATTGTTGGGGATTTTAATATTCATGTTGATGTAGCCAATGACAGCTGTAGTTCTGCATTTATGTCAGTCATAGAATCCATTGGTTTCTCACAGTGTGTGCATGGACCCACACATAGCTTCAACCACACCTTGGACCTTGTTTTAACATATGGAGTTGAAATTCAGCTCCTTACGGTCTCTCCCAATAATCCTATACTGTCTGACCATTCATTAATCATATTTGACTTTCTGCTAACTAACGTACAAATGAGGAGAGAAACATATGCTTGAGGCGACTGACAGACAGTGCCAAAGAGAGTTTCAAGGAAGCAGTTCTTGGTTCAATCCCACTGGTTCTTGGTTCAATCCCAGCTCTCCCTTTATCTCGGGACTCTTGTGTTAACCCTAGTCCCTCCCACATTGACTACTTAGTTGATAGTGTTACAGGTTCCCTTCATAATACACTTAATTCTATTGCCCCAATTATAAATAAAACTATGTCTAGAAGGAGAACGGCTCCTTGGTATACACCTGAAACGCCAAAACCTAAAGCAGCTGTTGTGAAAACTAGAGAGGAAATGGCGCTCAACTAAAATAAGTGATTTATTCCTTAACTGGAAAGATAGCATTAGGAAGTACAGATAAGCTCTGTGTATCACCAGAACTAGATACTAATTATCCTTAATAGAAGAAAATAAGAACAATCCAAGGATCCTGTTCAGCACTGTAGCCAGGCTGACTCAGAGTCATAACTCCATTGACCAGAGCATCCCCCCGCATCTTAGCAGCTCTGATTTCATGTGTTTCTTTAACAATAAAATAATAGCTATTAGAGAAACAATTAATGGCCTCATGACATCTACTGCAACCAATCTGCCCTCTGATGCAGTGGTGCAGAACACTGATAAACCAGAAGTTTCTCTAACTTTGTTTGCTCCCATAGACTTGCATCAGTTGACTGCTATAATCTCTAACTCTAAATCTTCAACTTGTCTATTAGACAGGTTATGGAGAGAGTCGTTGCTAACCAACTCTGTGACTTTCTCAATTGCAATAGCCTATTTGAGACCTTCCAGTCAGGCTTTAGGGTCAATCATAGCACTGAGACTGCTCTGGTCAGAGTTACTAATGATATTTTGATGGCATCGGACCAGGGTTTTGTCTCGGTGGTAGTCCTTTTGGACCTTAGTGCTGCTTTTGACACGGTTGACCACCGGATCTTGCTGGAGAGACTAGAGAGCCTGGTTGGAATCAGTGGCATTGCTTTAGATTGGTTCCGGATCGTACCTTACAGACCGATTTCAATTTTCAGGTTAATAATACTCAGTCCCAACACACCAAGGTCAGCCATGGGGTCCCATAGGGATCCGTGCTGTGTCCAATCCTGTTTACCCTGTACATGCTCCCTCTGGATGATATCATCAGGAAACACTCCATAGATTTCCATAGTTATGCTGATGACACTCAGCAATATTTATCATTTAAGGCTAATGGACATGATCATCTACAGCGGCTTAAATCCTGCGTTGATGACATTAAGACATGGATGAAGCATAACTTTTTTAAGGCTAAATTCCGATAAAACTGAGCTACTGGTTTTTGGGACCAGAACTTGTGAGAGACTCTATTTCTAGCATCTGATAATAGCTTAACTTCTGCCACTAACACCGTCAAAAACCTGGGTGTTATTTTTGACCAAGACTTTTCTTTTAACTCCTTTTTTAAACATATCTGTAAGACTGCAAAGCTGGTCCATGCCTTTGTGACTTCCAGGCTGGACTACTGAAATTCATTGTTAGTTAGGTGCACAGCCGGGTCTCTTAGAATTCTACAGCTTATCCAGAACACAGCAGCCCGTGTTCTGACTAAAACTAGGCAGAGAGACCATATTATCCCAGTCCTCGCCTCTCTTCATTGGCTCCCAGTACATTTCAGAATTCAGTTCAAAATCCTATTGCTAACTTATAAGGCACTTCATGGTCTGGCACCTTCGTATCTGGTGGAGTTGATTAAACCCTATCAGCCCACTAGAACACTTTGTTCCTTAGGTGCAGGCCTTCTTGTGGTTCCATGGATTTCTAAATCTAGATTTGGAGCCAAAGCCTTCAGCTACCAAGCCCCTCTATTATGGAACCACCTGCGAGCCCCGGTCCGGGGGGCTGACACAGTCTCTATTTTCAGGTCTAGATTGAAGACGTTCCTTTTTTACTTTGCCCATGGTGTCCTGTAGGTTTCGGCCGTAGACCCAACTGTACAATTTTATTTAGTTTTTTTCTCTTGTTGTCCTCTCTCCTTCCTTATTTCATGTTTTATCTCCCTTATCACTTAAGGGCTAATTATTTCTGCCGGGGATCTCATATCCCCGGAGTCTCTGTTCTCCTCCCAAGAATCCTATGGCCGTGGATTGGACTCTTGATTTAGCCTCCACAACCTGGCCCAGCTTCTCTAAGACCCTATGGTCTGCTTTTTTTTGACCCACGACTTCACCTCCATTATTTCTACAAGGACTTTTAAGAAGCCTTTGGATAGTGTATAGCCTTTATTTATTGATGTGAGGGCGGGGCAGTAGTTAGCGATCATCTGCGGCTGGGAGAGCGGACCAGTGGTGAGGCTGACGCTGTACCGGGCACAGGTGAGCGCAATTCTTTTATTGAGATCTCTCCCTTTATTAGTAGGAGCCAGGACCACAGGGAGAGGGTTGAGCTGTGTGACACTGCAGTTGCTGTGGAGCCGCTAGAGACGAGACAGAAGCGCAAACACTGCAGACACGGGACTGCCCCATGAACTTTGTGTTCAGATTAAAATCATTGAAACGTTGTCCGTTGTCCGTGAGTCTGTCCAGAGAACCCAACACATCACAATTGATAAATTAAATTAGTTTTTCTCCTTGGTGCTCGCCTGTCCGTCCTGGGTGAGGATCCCCTCCACTGTCGATCACCCTGAGGTTTCTTCCTTTTTTCCCTGTCTGGGTTTTTTTGGGAGTTGTTCCTCAGCCGGTGTGAGGGTCTATAAGGGCAAGGGGCTTTTTCCTGATGTGTTAAATGTATCTTGTTTATTTTATATAAATGTTTGTGAAGTGCCCTGGGACAATGGTTGTTGTGATATGGCACTTTAAACAAATAAAGTTGAAGTTTAAAGTTGACCTGTAGGCCTCCATGGGCGCAGTCAAGAAGAAAAACCATAGTTCCATAGTAAAGGTTTTGGCTCCTAAAGAACAAAGAGTTCTAGTGGACAGAAAGGGTTGTGTTAACTCCACTATATATAGAGAATTGCAATAGTCCAGTCTAGAAGTAACAAAGGCATGGATCAGCTTCTCAGCTGCATCTAGGATTAATCTAAATAAGAAATTAAATGTCAAAAAATGCTGGCAGAGATGCACGAGTGTGGAAAGAGTTAGAACCAATAGTCAGAGAATGGGGGGCTTTATGTATCAAGGCTGTTGTGATTTTGTTTATTGTATTAATTGTTGTTGACTCCATACACAGCAGTGGTGGCTAGTTGTTAAGGAAGCTGACTTGGGTCCACAGGGCTTCATGTTTGAATCCACCAGCTGCCATATTGCCATTGAGGTGCTCTGAGCATAGCACCGTCCTGACCCACATAACTTCTTCCTGAGACCCGGCAACGGACAAGCGGAAAAAGATGAATGAATGAATGGCTCCATACATTGTTGCATCATTCCCATTCTGAGAATGTCTCAGTTAGAGGGCCAGAATCAAACCTTAAGTTTGCATTTCCATGAAGTATACTGTTCAATCCTTCCTTTTCCTTTTTTTCAGAGATTGGTGTGATGAACCCAAACTGACTTAAGGGAAAGGAGTTCATCAGGATGATGCAGGTTCTCACTCATCCAGGTCATGGTCAAGGTAAAAGAGTATAGTTAGGCAGCTGGACATTCAGTTTTTTGGAAAACGTTTCACCTCTCATCCAAGAGGCTTCTTCAGTTCTAACTGTTAGTCCCCACTAACAGTTAGAACTGAAGAAGCCTCTTGGATGAGTAACAGAAGTTATATCCTGTGAGTGGGGAGGAAAAGATGTTTCAGGTCCCTCCTGTTGGGTGGACCTGGGGATACCTGTGAAGTGTGGTACCAGTCGTTGGGTGGGCATTGATGGGTAGTTAACGTCATTGTTGGAGTGGTTTTGGGTCACACGGCTCGTTAATATGCGAAACTGGTTGATGAGAGTGGAATCTTTTGGGTATTGTTGCCAAAAGGGTTTTGTATGTGGGTGAGAGGTTATGTCTCAAACCGCCACCTCTGTTGAGGGATGGTTTTTTCCAGGATGACAAAAATGGCTTCTTTACACCTCTTTCAAACCATCTGTCTTCGCCAAGATCTGAACATCTTGGTCCATAAAAGAGTGGTTGGCAGCCTTTAGGTGTAAGTGAACGGCTGAGTCCTGACCTGAGGTGCCCTTCTATGTTGGGCTATGCGTCTGTGTAATGGCTGCTTGGTCTCCCCAATGTAGACCAGATTTAATAGACAAGATTTTATTTAGTGATATGTAGTTTAAGAACCCGTGGACACAGAAAGTTTCCACCACAATTTGGTGTCAGAAGTGGGATCGTTTGACAGTCAGGACCAACAGACGTCAGAGACATTGTCTTGAAGGGTTAACACTTCATCCTCTACCTCTACCACCAATTGACTTCAGAGACGAGAGGACTGACGCATGAAATTGAAGTTGGTGTAACAGGGGCACGTATCCAGGATACGTAAGTTATCAAACAATATTAGTTGCCTGGGACACTAATAAATAATGAGGGATTATTGGAATCTGTGCCAGGGGCACATAAGAGAAAATACAACATAAGTTCCCTGGGGCACTGATAAATAGTCAGGGACTATTGAAAACTGTGTCCAGGACACATAAAAGATAAAATATTGGCTGTCTAGGACACTAATAAATAGTCAGGGACTATACAATGGGTAATCCACAGAGTACCAGACCTCCTCTGGAAGGTCCAATTGTTGATCTAATGAAAAAGAAACATAGTGACGACCGTGTAAAATTTGTGAATGACTGGATAGAGTCACATGGATTCCCAGACGGGGGATCTTTGAGTGTAAATCAGCTGAATAAGTTGAGGGAAAGTTTGCAGAAACAGAGGGAGAAAATAATGGACCACGCCAACAACTGAGAATACAGGGAGTGGCTGGACAGATTGGGCCTCAGGCTTGTTGAGGACTTCCCGGTCCGCTGCGAACTCAGTAAAGTCACCGCCTGCAAGCAGAGAGACGACCAAGATTTGGCTGACTTCAAACACCGCCTGACTGAATGTTTGAGGCCCACTCTGGGCTGACACCACCGGTAAACCCAGACGGTCCAATCACACCCTATGAGTCTCACCTCAAGTCCACGTTCTTACAGGGTCTCCTTGCCCACCTGCGCAGAGGTGTAGAAGACACCTGCATTGGACTTGACGATGCCCGCTTGTCTGAAGTGGAGAGACACGCATGCTTTGCTGAAAAGCAACATAAAACTGAGAAGACAAAGTTGGAAAAGAACAGAGAGGAGGCCACCCATAAAACTCAGCTTGCCCTCCTTCAGGCTGTGACTTCCATTCAAAATCCATCTGCAGGACCTGCAGGCCCCCAGCAACCGTGGCAGTCAAAATCCTACAACACCAGAGGTCGTGGTGTGGCTCGTGGAAGCCGCCCCTGGCAGAACCGCAATCCACCCAGATCCCATATTTCTCAGTCAAAATTCTGATGTCTGTTTTCATTGTGGTGCACTGGGTCAGACTGTCCACACCGGGGCCGAGATCGCTACCTACAACGCCGTGAATAGCTTCAACAGTCAAAGGCGTGGTCAGCCTGGGAGGGGTTCTGGACCTTTGGGTTGCCAATTCTAATCTGACTGATCCACAAAATACGGCGAATGAAAAGGGGGTGCCCTGTGTCACATTGACATCCACTCCTGCATCAGCCTCAGAAAAGGGAAGTGAAACATACACAAACACCGGCATCCCCATCTACATCAGCCTCGGACGGGGAAAGTGAAATACACACACACACACCACACCACTCACACATGAAATGCTATCCGCTGCTATTGCCGTTATTACACAAAAGGAGTCTTTACCTCCCACTGGCACTTACATACAATACACAATGCCTAACTGCTGGCTTGTCCCCATGTTGTCCGATTAACCTGATACGTCTCTGTGGGCTAACGGTAACTATAACATAGGCCTTTTTAAGGGAGCTGAGCATGTTGTGATCACACCCAAATCCTCATATCGGCCTAACCGATTCCAATACCCCCCAGACCTGAGGCTGTTGAAGCTATTAAACCTGATTTTGACTCACTCCTGGCTGCTGGTGTTATCGTGCCATGTAACAACTCATCAGTTTGTACACCCATTTTACCGGTCATGAAAGCTAGAGATCTGCCTGCGGAGCCTGAATGCCGTTTTGTTCAGGACCTGAAAGCCGTTAACGCCGCAGTGCATGCACGTGCCCCGCGAGTTCCAAATCCGTACACAATTTTAACCCGGATTCTGTCAGAGGCTAAGTGGTTTTCTGTTTAGACGTTCCACTCTCTTAACCTGACCTTGTCCTTTTTGTGGAAGGTTCCGCCTCCCAAGACACAGTCACTGGTCTGAACCATGTGGGGTTCGCTGTCTGGTCAGATTCTAATGTTCTCCTGTCTGACTCTCTCCCGTCTCATTATTCTGCGCAGGCTTCCGAACTTGGGCCCTGACTGCCACTTGTGAGCTGGCCAAAGGAAAGTCGGTCAGCATCTTTACCGACTCCCAGTATCTCTTTGGTGTCGTACATGATTTGGGAGCACTGTGGAAGCTTCCTTAAATCAGATGGCAAACCCGTCCTTAACCATGTCCTGATTGGTCATTTGCTTGATGCCATTCTCCCCCCCATTGCTGTCTGTAAGTGTGCTGCTCACACAGGTCTTGGTGACGTCGTCTCCACAGGAAATGCGAGAGCAGATGCAGCTGCAAAGGCTGCAGCTCGGCTTCCGTATGTTCCTCCCTCTACTACACTCCTCCACACAACACCCCCGGTTTCAGTTCCTGCTGAACTCTCTGCAGTTCAATCTATTGCCACTTGGGAAGAGAGGCGTCTTTGGTACTCTTGCGGATCTTCGTTTGTGGACGGAGTGTGGGGAGGGCCGGATGGTAAGCCCTGTTTGCCCTGACACTTCTTTCCTCACTATGCCAAGTTGAAACATGGGAAGGACCATGTGTCAAAAAGGGGGAATATGACACTAAATGACACTTGGTTCACAAAAGGTTTTTAAACCTATACTCAGACCTTCGGCAGAAAATGCATCTGTGAGGTGTTGGGTTCTCTGGACAGATTCACTGACAACGGACAACGTTTCAATGTTTTAATCTTAACACAAAGTTCACGGGGCAGTCCCGTGTATGCAGTGTTCGCGCTTTTGTCTCGTCTCAAGCGGCTCCACAGCAACTGCAGTGTCACACAGCTCAACCCTCTCCTTGTGATCCTGGCTCCTACTAATAAAGGGAGAGATCTCATTAAAAGAATTGCGCTCACCTGCGCCCGGTACAGCGTCAGCCTCACCACTGGTCCGCTCTCCCAGCCGCAGCTGATCGCTAACCACTGCCCCGCCTTCACAGCATCACTTGTGCCACATATAACCCAGGCCGACCAATTCAGCTGACACAGCAGGCAGCACACCTTCCATCTACCAGACTGTTTGAACATGTCATGATGGACTTTATTGAACTATCCCCATCCGAGGGTAAGTCTCACTGTCTAGTGATGGTGGATATGTGGTCCAAATGGGAAGAAATCTTCCCTTCCACTAAGCAAAATGCATCAGTAGTGGCGAAGACACTACTGACGGAAATCATTCCCAGATGGGGAATCCCAGGTAAGTTGTCAAGCAATTTGTTAACTCTGTGCACACACTGTGCCTACCACCCTGCATCTGAAGGGGCAGTAGAAAGAGAAAATAGCACATTGAAAACCAAATTGGCAAAGCGTTGCTGCACCACCGTCTGTGGGACTTCATAAACCAACAGTTCTACTTCCGTCACCCTCTGTGAAAATGCCATGCCAGCGTATTGTTCTAACCTGTCTCAAATGCTTTCCAGTATCAGACAACAGGTAGCTGCGGCGCTCCATGACCAGGCAACTGGCCTGTTGCACAATCTTCAACCAGGCGACTACGTGGTGGTGAAAGACTTCAGGAGGAAAAGCTGGAAGAACAGACGCTGGCAAGGTCCGTTCTTAGTCCTCCTCACCACCCATACGGCAGTGAAAGTCGCAGAAAGAGCGACCTGGGTCCACACATCACACTGCAAGAAGGTGCCCAGCCCTGAGGCACAGACAGACTCCCAGAGAATCACCAAGCTCCACTGGCCTGAAGACACCAGCCAACAACAGGTGGAGGTGAAATAGCGCTCCCCTGCTTCATGTGACGTGCCAAGTCACCAACTCATCTCACACTCCGACCACCGACACATACACACAGAGACTGACTTAAGTTCAAGCTTTACATAGAGAGTTCTATTCTCACAAAACAAATTGCCACTCTCCCTTGAGTGTTCCTGTTGTGTGCACCTTAATGATGACTGGTCTTAAACCAGTACAAATGGCTCAGTTTGATGTTTGGTGTAACAAAATACACTTTTTGTATATTTGGTTGTTCCTTAAGGAACAAAAGGGAAAAATGTAATGATGTCTGCATTTGTTTGCTACTCAATCAGTCAGTCAATCAATCAATTTTTATTTATATAGCCCACTTTTACAAAACACCTCTGTCCTTAGACCCTCAGCCCGGGTAAGGAAAAACTACTGAGGAAAAAACCCTTATAACAGGGAAAAAACCGGTAGAAACCTTAGGGAGAACCACAGGAGAGGGATCCACTCCCTGGACGGACAGACAGTGCAATGGATGTTACCAGAGTATAAAAATACAATAAATAAAACAAATACAAAAGATACAACAAATTAGTCAAAATTTATAAATGTAGTCTTCCAGTAGCCGTTATGTCAATAGGTGTAGTCCTAGTTATCCTAGTTCTGGCATCGACCCATCCATCAGCAACAGCAATAAAAAAGAGAAACAAACAAAAACGGTAGTTAAACAGATTTCAATAGATTGGGGGAGAGAGTGGAGTAGAGAGTGAGACAGGGACGAGGATGAGGGAGGAGGGGTGCTCAGACTATGCGCTCATTCTAAATGCATGATGTGAGGGCCCCCTACCCCAGCATTTAAAAATCTATAACTACAAGATTAGCGTTAAACATTCAAAAAGTTCCCATAGGCGACATTAAATAAATGGGTTTTTAGTCTCACCTTAAAGGTAGAGACCGAATCAGAATCCCTGACCGGAAGCGGAAGCTGATTCCAAGAAGAGGGGCTTGATAACTAAAGGCTCTACCACCTGTTCTACTCTTAGTAATTTTGGGAACCACTAATAGACCCGAATCTAATGATCGGAGCGGTCTGCTAGGTTTATAAGGGGAAAGCAGGTCCATAATATAGGAAGGGGCCAGATTATTTAGGGACTTGTAAGGTAATAATAGAACTCAATTAATAGAAGTCAATTCTACTTTTAATTGGGAGCCAGTGTAGGGAGGCTAAGATGGGAGTTATGTGCTCCCGTCTTTTGGTTCCAGTTAATATGCGGGCTGCCGCATTTTGGACCAATTGAAGG
>JAFBJS010001206.1:7847-24027 GCA_016785265.1 Paraplagusia blochii
AGAGGAGGGACAGTGGATACATTGGTAGAAGAATGATCCTAGAGATCCTGGAGATGGGAAGATGAAATTGATGGACGCAATGTTGAAGGACATAGAGGTAGTTGGAGTCAGGCTCTGAGAAAAATAACTATTATTCAAGTTTAAAACAATGGTTCAGTAATTGAACCAGCAAAAATGTCCATGATCTACTAGGAAAGGTGACCCTGGAAAAATTCACTTCCGACCCACCTCAAGATCGTGAGCCACCCTTTGAGAAACTGTATTTTAGACAATCTGCGAAGCTCAATTCATTACACAGATTTGGAACCTAAACATAAGGACAATTTTTTTTTTTTTTTCCAGTCAGTTGCACCAAAATTGGAGACAATATTATGGTACGAGATTCGGGCACCATAAAAGAAAACAACAAACACAAATTTTGACATTTACATAAACCCTCTTGAGATCCCTGAGCCACGGGTTGGCCATACCTGCTCTAAAGAGTGTTTGAGATTTTGTTTTACTTTCTAATAATCAACTGCTTATAAGAAAGAACCAACAGCTAGAGGCAGAAACAGTGACAATACCACTATAAAACAGTGTTTATCTATTTTCTCAATATTTCTGTTTACAGACTCAGTGTCTCTAAACTGCCCCTTCATATTTTCTCAGTAACAAATCTTCAAATCCATACTGATGTTGTTGTGTCAGGGACAGAGATCAAATCGGACCACACTGGGGACGGTTTCCTCCATTTCAGATGGGCGTTGATCCACAGATGTGTGCGCCATCAGCCATCTTTCCAGCTGTGTGGACCGGCAGAGAGACCCAGGGTTTTTTTTTTTTTTTTCACAGCAGGCAGGTATGTCTTCGTCCTGCCAGTCACAGAACTGGGCTGACGGATGAGTGCAGGTGGAACCCTGGAGGCTCATTATCCAGGAAGCAAAGTATCTCTGAATAGATCTACTCACAACCTTCCTGCTTTGCTGACGTGACTCTGTGGGTTGCTGCACCACAGTGAGTTGTCATGTACTGTGGTGAGAGTTCAGCTGAAGAGCAGGTAACACAGAGAACAAGAGTAATCTGAAGTGAAAGGCTGCTGACATTTGTTTCATTCTTATTTTTTTTTCTTCCATTAGAACCAGTGTCTGTTTTTATCATTTTGTCATCAACAAACATGTTGAAGACTTTTTAGTCTCTGCATTTGGATGATCGCAAATCCTACATTCAAAGCAAATTGTAAGTTTTTTTTCTTCCTATTTTTCTAATACCTAATGCCAATATATCTTATTGGTATTAACTATGTCATGACAGGGTTGTCAAAAATACAGCCCAAAGACTAAAAACCAGCCCAATACAGCAGCGTTTTTTTCTAGGGCCCTTTTTGAGTCAGAAACTTTTGCGGTCCAGGCGATTAATCCTAAATCATCGACCATTATTGCACATTAATGAGGGCATTTTTTTTTACCTCTCAACAATTAGTATTTCTCAAGTTTAAAACAACAACAAAAAAAAATAACAAGGGCAAATATTCCTGAGAAACAAGATGTGAGACAACCCAAAAAAAATAATAAAAAAATCTTGCGACTCATCCGAAGGTTGCGACCCAGTGTTTGGGAAACAATGCAGTAGAGCAAGGGTGTTCATTTTACCAGAGGGCCACAGCTCCATATTATCACATATTACTGCAGTGTATTATTATTATTATTATTATTATTATTATTATTATTATTATTATTATTATTATTATTATTATTATTATTATTATTAATTAATTAATGTAACTGATATTCTTCATTGCTGTGCAATTACTTATTATTAATATTATTTATTATTTATCAGGTTAGGGATCTTGGCTGCATTGACATTATAAAATGCTCTGTAAGCTTCTTCAGGCCATACAAAATGACTAGACGGGCTGGATTTGGGCCCCGGGCCTTGAGTTCGACATACCCAGTAAAAAGTCTACTCTGGGCCACTTTGAAATGGGAAAAATACACAAGCACTTCATGATGATGATGTTCTCAAATTATATATTAAAAAATATGAATATACCTAATGTTTCTTTGGTTTGGGGGGCGTGGTCTAGGTATTCATAGGTAGGAATGTACTGATTGGTGGAGCTTTTGGCCCAGAGTCAATGTCTCCAGGGTTCACGAACTCCAGGGTTCACGCCCGGAGGAAGATCTAATCCCTGATAGGGCGGTTGGCGCCTTCCAGTGAGCTCCCCAACTGCAGGAAGGATCATGAGGGGATGGTTCAGTGGGTGGTGGTCATGGAGACTGGTCCAACCCACATGGTATCTTATCTGGACCTTTAGTGGCTCCTGGATCAACAGTTGTACACCACTCATTTAAAGGACGGAGATTACAGCCCAATGATATGGATTTTTTTCCGTCATGTCGACCAATCACATGCTTTATCTACATGATCTTTACGCAGATGCTCCAGATCCACCCCAGACTTTTAAAAATCACTATCTATTAGGCATTAGCCAAGGTTGATTGGAGGCTAAATCTGCTGTGAATGTCAGCTCGTACTTTGCGACAGTTGTACTACGGCGATCTCATGGAGCCAGCAGGGTTCGTGTCCTCTCACTGTCCCTTCACATTTACTACGTCGAGAGTGAATCCAAGGACAGGAGAATATCAGGGACGGCAGTTAGGGGTTTGTGGTTTTCGAAATTGACTGATGTGACATTTGCAGGTACAGGTTTTATCGGTGCTTTATGAAGGCCTGGTCTGAACCTCAACCCTCGGTGTTGTGAGAATGTTGGTCTTTGTCTTTAAGATGTGTTCCCTCAAAACCGAAGACTAACTTGTTCTCCAGATCAATCTGAGACTCCACAGAAAAGCCAGTGTCGTGTTTTCAGCTCCCCGAGGCTAGGCGAATAACAAACACTACGATCAGCCTGACATTCTGAGGCTGAGCAAAACAAATACCACTGATATTTCTGAAAAAAAAATAGCTTTTTCTAGAATTACACATCCATTGGCGTCTCTTTTACACCGTGTCCCCAGAGGATATTCTCGCTTTCTTCATTGCTGAGAAAACTGAGGACCAACCAGGACAGGACGGACAATTTTCCCCAGTTCACAAATCATTAACTCAAAGACTGTTCCAGATTCTCAGGGGATTAAGAGGTAGGAGTGTATGGAAGTAATGAAGGCTTTTCTTTCTTTCTTTTTTTTTTTTACCTCTGTGAACGATTACTGTGAATTGAAATCTTATATTAGTTGCCCCCCCCCAAAAAAAAAAAAAAATCAACAAATCCGCACTTTGAACATTGAAAAAGCATCAATAAATGAATTTCTGATTGATGACGATTTCTGACTCTCCTTACATTTGTTGATGTTCTCAAGCGCAAGGTTCTTCACAACCTGCTTCATTTCTTTTTTAAGGAAGAATAAACAGATAAACCAGATAGGCCTAGATTTAAAGCTGCTGCTGAGCCAGGATGTTGGGTTTATCATTAGATTTTTGCTTAATGTTAGTGTTTTGTTAATCATAACTGAATTTTCTCAACATTTTCTGTAAGTATTATAACATCGCTCCCCCTGACTAAAACATATTTTCTTTTATTTTACAAAAAATCAGTCTCAATACAAAAACATTTATCACTGCTGTATAACAGGATGAATAAGTAATATGTGAGAAGAAACTCCTTGAGATCAAAAAAAAGAAAAAAATTTGCATTACATATCTCTCAGATCTGCAGCCTTGAATATTGGCCTTCTGTGACGGGGAAAAGGCTTCACAATGATTGAGTGAGGCTAAGCTGGAGTTAATCATCTCTCCAGCAGCAAGGTCAGAACCAATGATAGAAGGGGAGGGGGTGGGTGGGTGACAACAATCTCAGAGAAAGCACATAGGCCGGCCGAGGGGCCAGAGGGCGACACACATGCAGCTGTGCCTTCTACAGAGCAGTCACACAGGTGGAGAGAGAAATCCCATCACAGCAGGTGAAGCTAAATATTTATCCTTGTTACCTTTAACGTTGACGTGAGAAAGCAAACACGTGGATTAAAAAAGAAAAACAGCACGGGGAAGGAAAAAAAGATTAAAAAAAAAAATCAGTGCAACATCGGGCACACCTACCCTCTGCTCCTGTGTGGCAACGAAAGTCTGGAAGCCGGGGGCAACTCCGAATCCCAGTTCGTGAACAAACGGCGGCTCCGCCTGGCTGTGAATCTGCACTCGCACACCAGCTTCAAAGGCTGTATCCTCTGAAAAGAAGACAGATGGAGAGGCCCAATAAACTGATTTATTCAGTCAATAAAAAAGGGCCTTTGGCTTTTCGACTGTCTCAGACATACAGCTCAGAGAAGAGACACAAAAACACTTGGAAAAAAAAAAAAAATTGAATTTCCTGTTCGAAACTCCCCTTCACTGATGGATTTTTTTTTGCCCGAAAACCACCGATTTTATGCGGTGATGCGTTTAGTATTTAGTTGCACTTGCAGAAATGTATCGTCCCATTCGTGTTGAAGTCGGGGGACGGTTGACTGTAGCTTTATGGGTTTTACAAGGTCCATGAACATTTGAAGGGACACGTAAAGAGACTCACAAAACACACATGATATAATGTACCACGCTGTTTCTCTGGGTCTGAGAAATCATTTTCGCTCACATCAGTCACGCTCTCAGTGCCTGACAACTCGACGGAAACCTCCGGCTGCTTAGCAACCAGTAAATTTGAAAAAAAGTTCAGACAAAGCCGAACTAAAATGAAAGTCCATGTACGAGCAGGAAGGCACGCACAGCTGTCACATTTTGTTGATTTGCTTATCAATCAAATGTTGTCAGTGACTGATGGGACGACAGATTGGAAACACTAAGATTCATCCAGGCAGATCAGCCATTCTTCTTCTTTTGGTTGTGTCTTCTAGTGGGTGAGGCTGGAACTGCACTGGTCTAAAAGTATATAAAGTACTCTGAACTCTTTTTCTTTACCGATATTACATGGATCTTAATGGTAATTGTTGAAGAAATGCTTCATTAGGACTCATTGACCAAACTAGTCTTGGCCGCCGTTGACCAAAAACGATTAAAAGCACATCAAAAAGCCATAATGTGCTCACTGACATATTCCCCCATTAAAGTGAACATTTAACACAGTGAAGAAGACGTCGTCTGGATCGGCCTCCACCACATGTACACTGTGAAAAAAAAAAAAAACCCTAACATCAAGGTGAAAATTATGATAAAATTCTGTCACCCACTGCAAACAAGTTCCTTTCCTGCAATCCATCAACTCTATCCCATTTAAGCATTTCAGACTGCACTGCTGCAGATAAACTTGTGTTGCTGCATTAATCTAACAGACTCGTCACAAACCATTATGCACAGGTCGGACCCCGGCACATGAATATTGCATGTAAAAACACCTTAACATTGAATTTAGTTTACATGATTGCACGACAGGCGGGATTTTCCTAAAAACAGAATAAACAAACTTTGGTTACTTTTAACTGAGAAAAATAACTCCCTTGTTGATTTATCTCAAAGTGTGTTTTAAGAATCTGTTTTTAGCTGAAGGCTGCTCAGCCAACAGATATAACCCTAAAGAAAATCTGTATGTATTGTCTTTACACTGTTAAGGAAGGAGGGACGGAAAAAGAAGAAAAGCAGGCTCTTTGTCATTGTTATTGTCAACGAAATGTAACCTGTGCATTTAACCCATCACCAAAGTGAACAGTAAGCAGCGTTGAGAGTAGTGGGTGGGGACAGTACCATCAGCTCAATGGACCTCAGTGGTGTTCTATCAATTGGTGTATTTGTACCTGGCACCAGGGGCGTAGCCAGACCCCTTAAAATGGGTGGGGCCTGAAAAAAATTAGGGTGGGCCAACCCCAAAGTATTATAGCCAGGTTTAATCAGCCCTCTCATTGGATTGGGTGGGCCTGACTGACAAGTGGGTAGACCCAGGCCCACCCTGGTCTGCCAATGGCTACGCCTATGCCTGGCACCCTATAGACCCAAGTCCAGTTCCATACTCACCACTAAGACAGTTCATTCGAGGCCCTAGTATCACCTTCGAGTACTGCTATGGACCTCTTCCAAATAGATGAAGTTTTAAGAGATCAGTCAGGCAATTGGACATGGGTTTTCTCTAAAAACTTAAAGTGAAGAAGCCTCTCAGATGACAGGGGTAAATTATTTTTCAGAGATAATTCATGTCCAGTTGCGTAACAGAACTCGTCAGCTTGGTCGTGGCATGGGTGACTGAGAATCTTTGATTATAGATACACTAAAATGGAAGAATTTTGAAGCAATTGTATTACATTTTAAACACCTGGTCCCATGTGGAGGCTACATCTCCGAATACCCTGTGCTACACATCCAGATTTGCTAGTCCGATCTTCAGATCAGCTGTAACCTCGGCAGCGCATTTCTGTTTCAAACTGTTGACTTGTTTGTTTCTCGTATTTTTCTAGAAAACCTAGCGGTGGAATCGTTTGATTGAAGATATCTTCACATCTCGTAACGATCTATGACAGTCCATCACCCTGTAGTTATTTTTAACGAAGGACAGAGTTCAGTTACGTTCAAGTAAACAAACAAAAAAAAAATCAATAAACGTTGTGTTCGAGCTCTATTTCCTTTGAGAAGAAAGTCAATTATGGAACCGAAACTCATTTGACAAAAGGAAATAAGGAAATCACCAAAGCTGAAAAACTGAATCGGCAACATTTTCTTAGCTTGCGGTACCATGTGATACAGCTTTAGTGCAGTGAAGTTAGGAAAATACACTTGCAAGACTTGGAGGCGATGAGCCAGACTAAGGAAGCAGACTAAGGCGGACGTGGGTCCACAAGGCCCCAAGTTTGAATCCCCCTACTGGCAAGTTACCACTAAGGTGGCCTGAGGATGGTCCCTCACGCTGCTCTCCAGGCGCTGGCTAACCCAGCTGTCACTGGCTCACTATGGTGATGGGTTAAATGCAGGGGAATAATTTCCTGAAGGATACTCCAGAGACAAAAAAAAATATAATTCGCACAAAACAAGACTCAACACGTTGACCGCCTGGACAGTTGTTGTCCCGCTGAGAATAAAGATGAGGCGTTTGTGTTTGCACCTTGCATCTTTCTGTCTGAACAATTGATGAGACATCAGCGTGTGTGTGAAGGTTTAACAGAGAGACTTTGAGAGCAGCCGAAACAGGATCGACTCTCGGTGGTTTTCCTGGAGTTGGTTCTTCTCTTATCTGATCGGAAGATGATGAAGAAAATCAGGGATAAGCGTGTTTGATGGGTGTGAATGAGGCCCAAGCACCGAGTCACATGAAGCGCCACAGATGTGTACTTACAGCAGCATTTATTTCATCACTAGCACCGCCAATCTCTATTAACTTAGATTGACTGGGAGAACAAGGGACAAAGATGCTCCGGGTCCGTGAGCCAGACAATTTATTCAGGCTCTTTTCACCTCTGTTCTCCTTCAACCCTTTTTTTTTTAAATTTATTTTGGACTGATTCTACAATGAGCTGCTAAAAGACATGACAGGGGAGGACGTGACTGTTGCAAATGTGGGACAATCTGCTTGTATTACATGTATTTTTTGGTAAGATGGAGGATGCGCAGGTAAGTGCTCCTTGTCTAGACAGCTTTATGGAGCATGTTGAGTTTTCAATCTACTCCAGTGCTAGACTTGTCCGTCTGCAGTTGTATCTTAAAAGCTTATGGTTTATATTTGTGTCCTTGAGGTCACAGTGAGACGTACTTCTGAGCTATATGTAAACGTGAGAGACTGTGTTGAACAGCAACTTAAGAGTAAAGAACATTAGGTCTGTCATGGGGGAAAGTACTTGATCAAATCGTTAGTAAAGAAATGTGTGTTTTTTGCATTTTTGGCTGTGGTGGTGCAGTGTGATTTGGGTGGTGTTTATGGAGATAGATGATAATGATACATGAGAGAGACGGTAGGGCAGCAGTGGTGGCACAGTGTTCAAGAAAGCGGACTTGGCTTCAGATTGAATCCACCAGGTGCCGGGTTGCTACTTAGGTGCTCTGATCATAGCCCGGTCCCCAGACACATACCTTCCTGTGGGTTGGGAGTCCACTGGAAGGTATGTGTGTCAGGACCGTGGTATGATCAGATCACCTAAGTGGCAACCTGGCACCTAGTAGATTCAACCTCAGAGTATGGTAAAGTGTTCTTTGGGTGGCAGTTGTGGAGACCGCTACCCCTGAGACCCAACTAAAAGGGAAATGCACCCATACCCCTCACCTGCAAATCAGATAATTGTCCCCCCACATAATCTATGCATGGTGGTCATGGGAGGTCAAGGTTATTCTACCATCAGAACTTCACAGTTGGGAATTAATGTATTGAAGCGTCGTCACAATTCTTATAATTTTTAATTTTCCCCTAAGAATGAAATGTTATGAAACAGAAAGTCCGCATAAGTTCAAGCACATTTGACTATAGATGAATGTCTTTTATTTGAAGTAGGTCTTCACTGAACGCAGGAAGGACATTTCATCAGAATCGACCGTGAATCTA
The DNA here is from genome assembly GCA_016785265.1 of Paraplagusia blochii. NCBI lineage: Eukaryota > Metazoa > Chordata > Actinopteri > Pleuronectiformes > Cynoglossidae > Paraplagusia > Paraplagusia blochii. Next base: position 16,333 of record JAFBJS010001206.1, read on the forward strand.
ACGAAACACTAACGTAACCGACGATTGGAACTTTTCATTGTCGGCAGCAATCAGGCCTTTTCTCTTCCACACATCCATCTTTGAATTTTATTGACAGTTCCATTGGTGCGACATTGACGGGCGGAGCTTTGCTCCGGAGAATCAAACTTTCTCCGTGAACATATTTGATGATGTTTGTTTCATGAAAGGTTTTCATTCTTTAAGGCAGACCTGGGCAAACTAAGGCCCGGGGGCTGGATGTGGCCCGTTTGGCGCAATTATCGGGCGCGCCACACCAATTATTGTTATCATTCTACTTTTGCCCTGCAAGGCTAGCATTTTCCCAACAAATAGTCTAAAGAGGCTTAAAGCGTTTTGACTTTATTTCAATAATTTACTCATTATTTATCTTAGTTCACTGAGATACTGAATCTCTCTGATCTTGTCCTGACCCGTGACTCAAATTTTTATACCAGCTGTGGCCCCCGTGTCAAAATAATTGCACAGGCCTGCCGTAAGGGCTAAAAATTTTACTAAATTTTTACATTGCTCACTTTATCGAGTTTTATCGAGCTAGCTTGTTTCAGCATAGCAGACGGCTATATTTTCTAACCTTTACATCTCAGCTTTTCGATTTTGTTATTGTTTTGTTTTATCCACAAAAAAAAAATACACCTTCACCTTCCCCCTACACTTACAAACAACACCTGCGGCGGAGTACCCTCACCGAACTCGGACATTGTTTTTGTCCTTGTTTCGACAATGTGTTGTTTGGTTGGCAAATGACTTATGTGCAGAGAGGGAGAGATCACTGTTTGCAAGAAAATTGCAAAGGAGAAAAAGTGTCCTCTAAGCAGTAGTAAATGAAGACGAGAGCAGATCATGATGGTGCAGCTGAATTGCGTTTCTGGAAGGAAAATCATTTTGACTCTGCAAGAAGTGTCAGGAGAACACAGTGTTCTAAGCAAAAGCAATTACATATTGATGCTTGTTGTATCGAGGTAGAGCAGAAAAGCACTATGGTCTGGACAATTATAGTAAAGGTAACAGTGGAAAACTATCAAAAATCGGATGGACCTGGTTTAAGCCTATAATCATGTCATGATGGGAGTAGAAATTAAGACAAAATTGAGTCGAGTCAAGTTGTTTCCCCTTCTTTATTTAGATTTTTTCTTCTCAACTTCTTCATCAAACAGTGACTTCATAAAAGGTCTTTAAGGAAACTATATGTAATTCCAGACAAACATGGTATTTTTGTCCATGTAATACTTATGCAATAACAAAAACGTTATTATTATTGCAAATACTTACAATTAATTATTTAATTAATCTTTATTGTGTTTATTGCTGAAGTGTAGGGGTCTCAAACTCGTGGGCCATCTGCTGCCTGTGGAAGAATATTTTTTGTACCATAGGCAGCGTTGATGTGAAAGTTGAATTTATAATAATATTTCATAGATTTCTTCTCCACGTTTTATGGTAAGCCCTGTTCTCCAAACACTCCAAATCCAAAGTCTCCTTCTGGTTCAGCGTTGCATTACACAGAATCTAAGGGAAACTGATTTTTTTCATTACATTTTTCTTTTCTTTTTTATTGAACACTGAAAACTGATACGGCCCTTCGGTGAAAGGATAGTGTTGGTGATGCCTCTCAACCTATTTGTGTTTGATGGGACTTTAATGGATCTCAGGGGCTGCAGTCTCCACGACTGCCACCCAAATAACACTGTCAGCCTTCCTGTGGGTGGTGAGCCTACAGGAAGTTATGTGGATCTGGACGACGCTATGTTCAAAGCAACCAGCAAGCAAGTGGCAACCTGGTGGCTGGTGGATTAGAACCCACCTCTTTAACCACTAGGCCTCGACTGACACTGACTGCGTTACATTACTAGAGTGAAAAACAAGTTTACAACTGAAAAAAAATAAATAAATAATAAAAAAAAAAATGAGTGTAATCGCAAGACACAAAGAGAATATTGAAAATAAATGTTTTTCCTTCCAGCATCATCTCTGCATTACCTTTGTGCCCTAACGGGGCCTCGATCCTCAAGTTTGGAATCACTGATTTATATAATAACTATTCAATCATACATCTTCTTTTGCTCATTCGTTACAGGATTGTACAATATATATAATTGTATATTTATATTGTGTATATTAATTAAAGGGTTGCAGTGGTGGCCCAGCGGTTAAGGAGGTGGACTTGCAGAAGTTGACAAGGTTTCAGGTTCTAATCCATTAGCTGCCAGGTTGCTATTGAGGTGCTCCGGGTAGAGCACCCTCCCACCTACCTTTGAGTGGGCTGACCACCCACAGGAAGATTCACAGTATGGTGCAGTGTGATTTGGGTGGCAGTCTTGGGGACTGCTGAGACCCATTGATGAATTAGAGGTTGAAAATGAAAGGATGAATGAATGAATAAATAGAAATTATAACTTAATTAACACTTTCTCTTGATTAAATCTGATTTAAAACACTAACACACCAAAGATGCATTGAGATTCACAACACACTATCTTTCTAGGAAGTAGGAAGTTCAGTAGGGAAACAATTGACAAAAAAGATCCAAGGAGGGAAACACTAAAGCGGTGCTTTAACAACAGGAACAAAATGTTACAGCATAATAGAGCAGCTTGATTTTTTTTTTTTTTTCCACCCTGAACTCCGAGACATAAACGTGACACTGACGACACGAGGCCGACGCGACCCAGCTAGAAACAATACATGGCTGGAGGATGTTTCCAATTTCGCTCTCTTCTTAGTTTAACATGTCGCTAAATCAATATGTTTTCACTCCCCGGCGCTGCTTTCAAATAACAACTGCAAACCCTGCAGAGGAACTTCAGAGTGCACAGACACAGCAGGTTTCTGTACCACTCTGAACAAACCCAGGGTTTCATTAAAGATAATGTGGTGCATTACTGGGAAACAGAAAGGAAGAAGCGAAAGCACAGATGAAAGATGTGTTCTGCTGCAGTCAGAGTATAACCCAGCGAGGGAATTCTCCTTTGTTTTATTTGTAAAATCAACGGCCAATGGTGGAAACTGAGATAAAGGTAGGTTTAATATCAACAGGATGGAGTCAGTGCAACATTTCTCTGCGTCTCTCAATGCGACGATCACGATCGAGGAGTAAATCGCTCAAACCGTTGCGCCAACTTGCTCTACAATTCAGCATCACTCCATCAATCACGCGTTAGTACAGACAAAGACTTGTTGCTTGGAAACTCTAAAATGTCAGCCTCTGAGGAGAAGCTTTATCCAAATAAACCTACACAGTCAGAGGACAAATGTTAAATACACTCATCATATTATAATCTAGGTTTTAATAAAAGCTTGTTTCTTGTTCATCAGATTGTTATTTTTTTAATACCTTGAAGTAAGTTTTAATTATGAGAAATCCATGGCTATATTTGTTTTTTTTTGCTGTCTTGAAGTTATCTTCAGCTTTTTCCTCCTGCATGACATTGATCTAATCTAATGTGCTCCATCAGAGATAGGATGAGGAGCTCTGTCACCCAGGATGAGCTCGGAATAGAGATGTTGCTCCTCCACATCCAGAGGAGTCACTCGAGGTGGCTTGGGAATCGACATGACCCCCTGCCGCCTCCCCCGGGAGGTGCTCGGAGCACTAGGATATGTTGGAGCAATTATGTTGCTTAGCCGGTCTCTGAACGCCTCAGGATCCCCCGAGGTTAGTTTGAAATGTGTCTAGAAAGAGGGAAGTCTATGGCTATCAGTGTTCTGACTGTTGCCCCTGTGACATGGCCCTGGATATGTGGATGAAGACGGTTGGATGTAGTGAAGCAATTTAAGACCCTGTTTTCACTAGAAACGAAGCAAATTATTTTATTTCATTTTATTTTTCAGAACTTGTCTGTGACGTCACCAAAATGCGTCCCAGAACCAAATTTACGTCCTAAAAATGGCAAGCATTCAAGTGTAAGTATCATGTGTACATACTTACACTCAAACGCTCGCCATTGCCGCTTCCGGGCGCAAATTTCGTAGGACGTGAACTTGGTTCTTGGACGCAGTTTAGTCCAAGAACCTCGTGGGGACACTGCCCTGTGATTGGCTGCAAACGAGTGAAACTTCTGATTGGCTGGTGACGGAGTTACGTAGCAAATTTACGCTCACAAATCTGGTTGGCGTAAGACGAGTCTCAAAATTACAAATTAGTGTGCGAGTAGTTTCACAAATTAAAATGCACGATTTGCATGCGCGTACCACAATTCACAAACGTGTTTGGATTGTGCTTTCTCAAAATACGCACGCGGATCCGTGTTTACACGCGCGTTCTTTTTGAGTATATTCTGGCTCCATAGTAAGGGGATTTGAACCGAGGGCCTTGCGGACCCAAGTCTGCTTCCTTAACCACCAGGGCGCCAACTGCCCCAGTGTAGGATTCCTTGAAATTCACTACATTTAATTCTCTTCTGTTACTGCAGGGGCAGCAATCTCCTCGTCTGCCACCCAAGTCACACTGCACGCCACTCAGCAGTGGCAACCTGACAACTGGTGGATTCAAACCTGAAGCCTCGTGGACCCCAAACTGCTTCCTATACCGCGACGACGGCTCGTATTCTATAACTGATACTTTCAATCAAATGATCAGTTAATCTCCAATAAAATTGTTTCCTCTTAAAAACGATTTACTGTATCTCAATATCCATGAAAATAAAAATATTGGTTTGTTTTTTGATAAGAGATGCTTATCGACGTGTAATCATAACTCTCACTTAGTCAAACACGAATATTCTTGTCGTGGGATGAACTCATCTATTATATGAGCGGACAGCAGTTTGGTCATAGCCTAGAGATAAGATAAAGCTTCGTAACCAAGCAACAGACAATTTTTGCTCTCAACTCAAATAAATATCCTTTTTTTTTTCTTTTCTTTCACAAGATATTGTTGACACGTTGCTGTTAATTTATTGTTGTCCATAATGGTAATATTCATTTAACGTCATCTTCTTATCCATTGCCTGGCTTTAGGGTCAACAATCTCCACGATGGACACCCAAATCACACGGATTTGTGTGGGGGCCTCAACATTTTCCATCTCCACCTGTCCCCTGTATCCTCAACTTAAACTCCATTAATCTGTTCTTCACCTCCTACCTGGTAGCTCCACCTCTGGGATCATGCTCATACCAGTGCATCCACTGTCCCTCCTCTGAACATGTCCAAACCATCTCATTCTGTCCTCCCTTGCTTTTTCTCCAAACCTTCCTGTCTGCCTCATTCCTGATCCTGTCCATCCGTGTCTCTCTTCAGGAGAACCTCAGTATCTTTAACCCCTCCGCCTCCAGCTCTGTCTCCTGTCTTCTGCCTATTTATAATGTCTCTTAACCATACATTGCTGCTAGTCCCTCAACTGTCCTGTAAACCTTTCCCCTTCACCTTAGCTCTAATATAATTGTCTAAAAATCTCCGGGGTAGAACATTGTGTTTACAGAACCCCTGGGACCATCTGATGTTCTCTAGGACCGTGGACATCAAGCAAAGCCTCTGTAGAGGTTAAGATGGAGCTAAACGTCCTGCTGCAGTTGCTGCCCATTGTGTCTGCAGAACAAAACAGACCAGGCTCGGTTAAGAAGACACTGTTCTTCCCGTGGAGGCTGACTCAGCTCAACTGCACTAATTAAACTGCACAGGAACAAACAAGGGCACAGAGGAAGTGGAGCCTGGTGATAGATGCTGCTCTGCATGTCATCGGGGAGGTGACTCAACCACAGGCTTTTGGAACGGAGGGGGAAGCTGAGCCCTGGTTTCTCAGCTGTGGGACCTGCTATGATGTGAGGGTTTTTGATGATTTATCATCCTCTGGTTGGAGCCAGGGTGAATAATGTCCATCTGCTGGACAGTTGGTTGTTTGGCCGGTTGCTTTGGGAACATTCCAGGCTGTCCATCCACTGGGGTGCAGGCATAAATCGGCCGGTGCCATTGACAAAGACCATTCAGGAGGACCAGCTTCACAATGATACAACCACACTGAACAAAATGAAAAGACTGTTGACTCCAAGAACAAATTCAGGATAAAATTAGATCAACATTCTGATTATTAAATTGAAACACATGGGAAGGTTTTAGTTGGCCAACAAATAAAACAGTGACTTCTATCTATCTATCTATCTATCTATCTATCTGTCTGTCTGTCTGTCTGTCTGTCTGTCTGTCTGTCTGTCTGTCTGTCTGTCTGTCTGTCTGTCTGTCTGTCTGTCTATCTATCTATCTATCTATCTATCTATCCATCCATCCATCCATCCATCCATCCATCCATCCATCCATCCATCCATCCTACTTCCCACAGTAAGGCTCACATTATGGCGCAGTGGGATTTTGGGTGGCAATCGTGGAGACTGCTGCCCCTTGAGGCCAGTAACTGAAAAGCGGATAGAAAAAAATGGGTGAATGGATATCAAAAATGATTTGACAGCCAGTTCTCAACAAACACAGCTGGAATGCACGGCATATATTCAACGTCCTCCCCTTAAAATGTCCTGAAAGTGAAAATACTGTTTGTGTCTGAGGGGGCGGGACACAGACCAGTGTGCGTAGTGATATCACACAATCAGCACAAGAACAAGTTAATTGTGATTGTCTTGTTGTCATGATTCTGTGAAGCCTAAAATATAATTATAATCAAATTTTGATTTGTCACTCAGCTCTAGTGGTGGGTTGGACAATTACAGGGTCTCTCTGTTAAACACAAACAGCTCATTTGATGATCATGTGATCCACGAGTGATTATTAGCGAAGGGCTGCAACTATTTCAGCCGTTGACTGATTGGAGCTGGAGTTTCCAACCACAATGATCAACCCACCTGAACCCAGACCTCTCTCTCTCTCTTTTATTCAAATGACAGCACGCACACATACACACACACACACGCACACACACACACACACCTGGCAAACAAAAAGTCGTTCTGAAATAGACTTCAATTCTCCTTGCAGCTATTTCTCAACCAACTTTTCACAACTGTTGGCTACTTTTTTTTTTTTTAGTTTTCTAACTTTTCCGTTTGCTATCTGACTTAAGGGAAAATATCAAACTGGCACTGAGAAGTATGCCTTACTGGAAACTTTGGCTAACTTTGTTATACTGGCATTTTGTATTTGCAGATGATACCCGTAGTTGTGTAATTTATATTATTTAAAGAATGGTCTAGAGACATACAGTCCACAACTGTGATATTCTTTATTCAATTTTCTTTTCCTTTTCCAAATTAGGGGAAAAAAAAAAAAAAATCAGTTATCTTTATGAAACCTAACTGTAATAAAAACAGAGACCATATCTGCAAATACAGTGATGACTGTATAAAAAAGAAAATATAAGCAATATCTGCAGGAATGAAAAGGTCAGTAACCCCAAACCTTCTGCAGCTGTGTTTGTGTGTGTGTGTGTGTGTAAAACCAAATAATAATGGTGCAGAGATTTTTATTTTAAGAGAAAAGGCAGAAATGGGAAAGCGGATTTCATGTTCTTAATTCTTTTTCTAAGTTTTTCCAGTATTTTCCAGACATTGAATCAGGTATAAAGATCTTTTCGTCTTTTTCAATATTTCTACCCTTTAAAATAACATACATTTTATTGCAATTAGACCAAACTTATCGCAAAGTTTAATCTCCTCTTTGTCTCCTACCTGGTAGCTCCATCTCTAGGATCATTCTTCTACCAATGTATCCACTGTCCCTCCTCTGAACATG
>JAFBJS010001206.1:24068-53040 GCA_016785265.1 Paraplagusia blochii
TTCTCTAGCTTCTTCTCCAAACCTTCCTGTCTGTGTTGTCCCTCTAATCACCTCATTCCTGATCCTGTCCATCCTTGTCTCTCCTAATGAGAATCTCAACATCTTCTCCACCTCCAGCTCTGCCCCTTGTCTTCTACCTATTCCTAGTGTCTCTAATCTATCCACCATGGTTGGTCCCTCAACTGTCCTGTAAACCTGTCCCTTCAACTCAGCTGACTCTCTTCTATCACAGATCAATCCTGACACTTTAAGCCATTTTAAAAGTTATGCAAAATAGATTCATAAATTGGACCAAATGTCTCAAAATGTTGCACAGTAGGAATTGCTTTTTTTATAACAATTCCTACTGTGCTTTTATGCAGTATTTTTTTTCCATCTGAATCATCTCATTATCTTTGACCGACTGGCACTGGATAATTCAGATTCTTAGCCACCTTTGAGAAAGGACTTTGTCGAAATAAAGGTAATGCAATGCAATCTCACATGCAATTCAAAAATAAAAGAAACAAATAACATATTCTGAAAATAAAAAAAAGCACAATGTCTGAAAAACATTAGTAAAACAGAACCATTTCTGAAAGAACCATGGGAAAAATGTTTCCCTTTTCTCTTTAAGAAATCTCATTCTGTCAGCACCACTGACGAACTAAACAATGGCTCTGAAATGTCCAGTGTGTGTCCTGCGTCACCTGTGTCTCCCCACACGGGCAGGTACTCATCCTGCTGGATGTCCAACATGATCTCCAGGCCATTTCCTGTCCCTCCCTTCATGGTGGTCCGCAGCATCTTTCCCTCCTCGGCAGCATTGAACATGTAACACTTCCCGTATCTGGTGAACACCTGAGCAGAAAAACAAGGAAACAAAGAAAACAAAGTTTGTAAAAGACTGAAAAAAAACTGTTGAGATGAGTCAGAAAAAGTTTTCACATCTTCTGGATACGGTGTCAAACAAGAGTAAATCTAAAATGTTAGGATGGAGCTGGCTTGAGGATTTCTTACTGCATAATTTAATGAGTAAATAAATCAAATTAAGTAAAACAAACACAGAAACACTCCAAGGTTAGAGGGCCCCCATGGTGGTCTCTGAAGAAATAACAATATTGGCTGCAGTCTTAACAATCATGCTCTCTGAGCTTCTAATTACATTGTTTGCCTTTTTTTTTAATTTAGAGGTGAAAACAATGACTCAAGTTCCTTTTTATCCAAGCAGGGAATGTTCTCTCAGCCTTAACAGGAAAAAATAATAATAATAATAATGGTACTTGTTAATAAAACATCTCCACACTGTAGGGCAGACATGGACCAACTAAGAATCATTGTATTTTTACCTTCACGCAACAATAACTGCATTCCCCTAAAAGTAGCAGTAAAAAAGGTGAAACGATGACTTTGCCCATCATTTGTCATAGTTCATACAAATGCACTGTTTGTATGAATTATGACTCCGCTTCCTCCTCCAGTAGCTGATGGATGACAACACTCCATCAGCATTACTGTCTCCATGGTTTTCTTAACATTGCCTGTACAGAGGAATTCTCCCTGTGGTCTTTTACAGTGTTTTCATTACATATGCTGGAATGAGTTGCATTGTGACAAACTAGCGCTGCTAACACTAAAATATCGAGGGTTTGTACTAAAAACTTTATGGTCGTCAATTTTGGTTGGTTGGGTTACCTGGAAACTTGTGATTCCTTCGTTTAGGCTAAATTGACTAATAGAGGATAAACCTGTAAAATTGAGACTGAAATTTCAATTGAAATTTCTGACATTGACTTAACATAGGTTATCCAGAAATTAGTAGGTGTCTTCAAAATGTCCCCCCTCTCATCCGAGTGGCTCCTTCAGTTCTGAAGATGTCTCTGAAGAACTGGCTTTTTGTTTTTTTTCATTTTTTTTTCTTTTTCAGTTAAAATTGGGCTGGAAGATATTGGACTATGTTGTAGTTTGAGTCAATCTCCAATGCATACAACTCCAAACCAAACTGTGGAAAGAAGCCGGAAATAGTAACAACAACTAACAATCTAGATCAGTGGTGTCAAACTCTGGCCCGGGGGCCAAATCTGGCGCGCAGTGTAATTATTTTTGGCCCGTGAGATAAAATCAAATGTTAACTGTATTTGGCCCACCAGTATATAGACCTTACATACTGTCAGATTTTGTTATATTAATAATAGATGCTTTTTGTTATAACACATACATTTTGTTCTGTAAAGAAAGATTTACATTGGAAAATGATCCGAAAAGACTTAAAAGAGACAGAATAAGAAACCAATACCAATTATGTGTGAATTTCTTCTATTACAATTTCTCTTTATTTCTCTGCATTGATACTAATGTTTCCACATGAAAAAAAAAAAACTATTTCATTTTTTTTTTTTTTTGTTTTTTTTTTTTTGTTTTTGTTTTTCAGTTAAAATTGGGCTGGAAGATATTGGACTACGTTGTAGTTTGAGTCAATCTTTAATGCATACAACTCCAAACCAAACTGTGGAAAAAAGCCGGAAATAGTAACAACAACTAACAATCTAGATCAGTGGTGTCAAACTCTGGCCCGAGATAAAATCAAATGTTAACTGTATTTGGCCCACCAGTATATAGACCTTACATACTGTCAGATTTTGTTATATTAATAATAGATGCTTTTTGTTATAACACATACATTTTGTTCTGTAAAGAAAGATTTACATTGGAAAATGATCCGAAAAGACTTAAAAGAGACAGAATAAGAAACCAATACCAATTATGTGTGAATTTCTTCTATTACAATTTCTCTTTATTTCTCTGCATTGATACTAATGTTTCCACATGAAAAAAAAAAAACTATTTCATATCCCGAGAGAAAACATGGACGTTTATAGTTAATTTCTCAATATATATTAAGTCCGGCCCCTGACTTCATGTCATCCAGTTTTCAATTCTGGCCTGCTGTGATATTGAGTTTGACATCCCCGATCTAGATCAACAAACCTGAACTGCATCATATCAAAAACACCGGCACCATCATCTACCTCCACCTAACTGTTGGAAGTGCAAAGGATTTGTGATGTTAATGAATAAAAGATCATTGTGGAGTTCATTGGAGAGCGGCCCCATGGGCAGCCTGTGTATGTACTGTATGTTGTGTATACTGTATGTGTGAACATGTGAGGTCGTTACTCATGAATAATAACAACATCAATTCTGCGAAAGACCGGCCGTAATGGAGCCGCTCTATTAATAAATAATCCAAGAACGGCTCGGCTTCCTGAACCTTAGCGAAACATTAATTTGCTGTGAAATAAGTTACAGCTTCCAGACTAATGTAAGAAAGATTACTGTGTCCATTTCTACCATAATATACAGTTCAGTGCTTCATTTACCGTAGCCCTGTGTTGTCATGAAGTTATTTACACCCAGTATTAACATACTCTTTACCCTGGGCCCAAGGTAAATCATGTACTGTATACATGTAGCTAAAGTAATCTGAATAATACAGAGACCAGAAAATACTCTTGTCCATAACCTCAGAGATATGGCATCTAAACATGCTTTTAGACCAGACGTGGGTCTAACATTTTGACTCGTGGTCCACAATTGGTCCTTAAATTTGATACAGTGGCCTGGAGCAGACATTTAAAAGACAAGCAATAAAGGCGAGAATCTTATTAGCTTGTAGTCTTTCATAGGAAAGCAAACTTTTTGTCATTGTGACATTGTGATTCACACCACTACACACAACGGAATGTGGTATTTAACCCATCACCAAAGTGAACAGTGGGCAGCTTTGAGCTCAGAGGGAGCAGTGAGTGGGGACAGTGCCATGCTCAGTGGACCTCAGTAGTGACTTGGTAGTTGGTGGATTCGAACCTGGAGCCATCTGGTTTTTTAAAGGAAACTTTTTTTTGGACGAAATTTGGGCATTGCAAGGAAAAGGAGGAGATTTCATCATAATAAAAAAAAAAACAATTATATAATATGGAGAAGATGGTGGGCCAGATTGTGAAGCCAAACTGGCCACATTCGGCCCCCAGGCCTTATTTTGGCCAGTCTGTTTTGGACAATTAATTTAGAAAGTTTTCATTTTATTGCCCTGAACCGAAAGAATTACAACAGGTGGCCAGACTACATTGTGGTGACATCTATCTATCATCCATCTGCCTATTTCTCCATCCATCCATCCATCCATCCATCTTTGTCCGCTTATCCACAGCATCCCCTCCTGAATATTGCTGCAAGTGATAATCCCAAAGAAAGTTGCCCACTGCGCTAACCGGGATTGGCTCTTGCCCAACACCAATGACAAAGACATTAGCTCTCAGCCAATACACCATCAGTTTAGTTCCCTGATGGAGCTACCTTATTAGTTGGTGTGGCGGTCAGTCCACCTCGATTTTAGGAATTTTATCACAGTGTCTCAGCTTGTTACTGCAAAAGACTGTGTGTTTGGTAAGAAGTAATTGTGGGTACTAATACTTTTAATTAGGTGCTTAGTAGGAAACGGGTAAAAAAACGTACAGCATTAGCCTCCTGTGTACTGTTGTCTGTGGGGGATAATGGTATTAGAGCTGACTGTTGACCACAGACCCCACTGCAATAAAAGACCAGGATTCATCTGAGGACACGGTCGGACGCCGCGTTCTTCCACTGAGGTAAAGGACTTATGAAGAGCACGTAACCGTTGACTGGGTTTAAGACGGACTAAGACGGAATTTTTCATTTCATGCTCCTCCTACTTTATTGACGCTTTTCATCTCACGAATGGTTGACCCTACATGACTGATGGACTCCCCGGCGCCACACTCCGGCAGCGGTCCCGCAAATCTGCGGAACATGAAGTGTCACGTCACAGCGTCGCATTACAAGTTCATCCACCACTGCGAAAGCAGAGACGCTCTTGACAGATATGTATTCTGGGGAAATAAATGACTCGCCCGGAACTGGCTGGCTTTTGTAGCGAGGAGGACAGCAGATAAATTTCACTGCACTATTCAATCATCCTTTGCAGGTATGAGAGTTGGCAGAGCTGTTTTTGGTGGGTTATTCTGGAACTCAACAGAAAAAAAAAAAACGAAAAAAAAAAACCCTTCACATCTTGCATCTTCACATTCATGCTTGCCATTTCTTCAGTTTCCTTCAATGAGAGCATTACCTAATGACGCCTCGGATAATCCTCATTTATGCAGCTGTCCTGATCCTCCGGAGCCTTAAACGTTCCATTTAACCCTCACTGGTTAATTTGTTGGAGGCTGCGGTATTAAACGTAATTACCCATCACCGCCGTACGTGATGGCGGTACAGATTGGACAGAATGTTCCCTCATATTCACTTTCCAAACACTGGATCTCAACTGTCTTCCGTCAACATCCTTTCTCACCTTTGTCTTTTGACGGTGTGAAGGATTGCTTTCTGCGGGAACGCTGCTCTCCCCTCACTCGCACCCTACACCTCGACTGATTATGTTTGACAGGCAGGACTACGGTCAGGTCAACATCCCATTAGACCTTAGCCAGGATGTGCAACTTTTCAGCCAGAAGATGAAAAAGACCTCAGCAAAACTTTGACAGTGCAATTCGGTTATTTTGCAAAATCAAGCCACGGGTGTCTCTGTCTCTCCTCCTTTGCTCCCTGATGATCTGCTGCCTCAGGAAGAACTGTCAGCCGAGGGGAGGGGGGGGACAACTCTCAAATGGGTTCACAAATAAAGAACAGCAGTGCTCAGTTTCTGAAGAGATTAATCAATTTTTTAGTTAAATTGTGGTGCGCAGAGCTTGAAATGGACATTATCGATTATTACTGTCTGGGTTAAGACATTTGTCTCAGCTTTTATCCTGTTCAATAAAAGCGAGAGCTGTCTGCAATCGTAAAAAGGGTCAATAACTTTATCCATTTAACATTAATTTTCCAAGATCCTCTAAGGAAAATTCAACTCCTTTAGGGTAAAATGACAATATACCAACATCAATAATATAATCAACCATCATTGCAAACTAAACTAGACCAAACTCCACGATAAATTTGAGACGATTCACAAAGTTTCTGGCGATAAACAAGCCTGAGACAAAGTATTAAATACAAAACCTTATCATAATAAGTCGTTAGATGTGAACTGACATGATAATAACAGTGTGTGTGATTTGGCAGCCAATTAACAGAGTCTTTTGACCAACAAAACATGTCTCATTATCATTCACAGCCGTGAGTGTCGGTGTCTGGAAGCGCAGAGCTGCAAATATGCCACGACCTTGTGTGCTTGTCTTGTAGTGCTTCCTGCAGAGTGAATGTCAGAGATGACATGACCATTACTGTACACTCACACCATGATGAAAAGGTCAGTTGTTGGCACCAACCTCCCATACACTGGACCAGACAACATGTCTCAATCTCACACTGTAAAAGATGCTGCATATTCTATCTTCTCTTTGAATTAAGAAATGATCTGTCTGTCTGTCTCCCTCTTTCTCTCTCTGTCTATCTGTCTGCCTGTCTGTGTGTCTGTCTGTCTCTCTGTCCATCTGTTGTCCGTCCGTCTGTCCATCTGTCCATCTGTCCATCTATCTATCTATCTATCTATCTATCTATCTATCTATCTATCTATCTATCTATCTATCTATCTATCTATCTATCTATCTATCTATCTATCTGTCTGTCTGTTTGTCTGTATGTCTGTCTCCCTCTCTCTGTCTCTCTCTCTCCATCCCTCGGTCTGTCCATATGTTTGGCTTTCTGTCTGCCTGTGGTTCATCCGTCTGTCCATTACTTAATCTGTCTGTCTTTCTTTCCCACCGCCAAGCTGTCTATCTATCCATCTATCTGTCTGTCTGTCTGTCTGTCTATGTGTGTGTCTGTCGGTCTCTCCATCTCTCGGTCTCTCTATATTGTTTGTCTTTCTGTCTCTCTGTCCGTCTGTCCATCTGTCTATCACTTAATCTGTGCGTCTTTCTGTCCCACCGTCAAGCTGTCTGTCTATCCATCTATCTATCTGTCCGTCCCTCACTTTGTCCGTCCATCCATCCACCCACCCACCCATCCATCTATCTATCTATCTATGATGGAGACACCAATCCATCTACCTGTCTCTTTATTTGACATTAATCACAATTAACAACATCTAAATACACATTCATATATACATTATTCTGCAGCCAGTGTAAATACCACCAACCACAACATAGTGACCGGCCTCCTCAGCCCCTCTGCACAGACCACGCAGGATTGGGTGAGATTGCCACAGGGTATGTACTGAAGGCTGACACATGGTTCACAAGACACACGGAATAAAAAAATGCTTCACCTGGGAGTTCACACTGGTCTCTTTTGAAAAAGTTTTATAAACATAAAAGCGATCAAATCAAACTGTGAAAGAACAGTATATTTTGTATACTGTGTTTATTGTATCAACTGTGCTATATGTAAATACAGTTATATTTATTATTATTCATTCAATCATTCATCTTTATTTATCTTTTACGGGCAACGGTGGCCTAGTGGTTAAGGAACGGGACTGGGATCCGTAGGGTTCCAAGTTTGAGCCTACTGGAAGTTATGTGGGTTGAGATGGTGATGTTCTACCACCTGACCATCTTATTTTAAGATCCCAGAAATTAAAATAAAAAAAGAGCAGGGGGAAGGTAATTGAAGTACTGAGAGTCGGCCTTCGCAATGTACCGCTTTTTATGAAGTACTTGCTGTGCAGCGATATTGTTTTGACAAATCAATGTCCATATTTAGTGACTTATCATAAAACCAAAACACGGAGAGCTGCAGGGCCAGGAGGCGGAGAGGAAGAGAACGGCCGTTCGCCTGTGCATCACAGAGATGCTGTAAAGTTTATGAAAAAAAGGTCTTTGAGTTGCAAGGTGGGCACTTTTCCGAAGCTGGCTGCACGGCAGCGGCAGTTAAAACCCTTGTACTGCTGTAGGGATAAATAATGCAGAGGATTGCTGCGTTAGCGACAGGGTCGTCGGCAAGTTTGAGGAAGGAGGATTTAAGCGTTTGTGCACCAACACCTACATATGCCGGAGTCGTATATCATCACAGCTCCGTGCGTAACTTCCCCCGGAGTCTCGTTGGCTCCTCAGAGATGAGTGAAACGCTGTCACATCCTCAAATATATTTCTCATAAAGTGAAACAAAAACCCACAAACTACCCGCCGTGTTTGGGGCTTTTATGGAACGTGTTTATCACCACACCATCATGTCATTTTTCCACATCTTTAAATAATATTTAATGGAGCGAGGCTGCACGTGTGCAGGATCTGAGATGGGACACGAAGTATTGCTGCCTAATGCGACCGCCCTGTCAGCGTAAATATTTATAACGTCTGGGAGGAGGAAGGGGAGGAAGTGTGAGGATAGAGGCAAAAAGGAGCGGGGCAAAAATAAAAGGGCGTGAAATCAGAAATGGAGGAGAAACATGTCTACTGGGAAAAGGGAATTAAATTGGTTTTACTTGTTTAGGTGCAGGGTGTTTGTTAAAAAGTTGTCTGGTAAAATGCAGAAAGCAAGTTTTCTGCGCTCATATCTACTGGAAAGACTTGATGGATTTTTCCTGCTGCCTACAGAAAGACACTTGTGCTGCTCAGCCCTTCGGTTTGATTTCCTGTCTGTCCTCAGACGTCTCAGACTCAACATCTGACTAATTTCATCCCTGTCCCCGAGAGGGCCAATCGAAATCAGATCTCTCAGCTTGACAGCTTCCAAGGTTCAACTGTTCCTGAGTTATACGTGCGATCCACCAGGAGCGTGCGTGCAGATTACAACAAACCAACATGTTGTGGATGTCACGGGGAAAAAACCCTTCAAGGTGTTTATGTCTAATCTATCATCTTGTGCAGAGTCTCCTGACTGAAACCAACACAGAACGGATTCTAGTTTCGAAAAATACCCAGAAGAGTAGTTCACATTCTGTGGGCTTATTTTAATCAGCTAATTCAGCCCAAACGTGACAGTAGATCATTTATATAGATAGGGCTAATTTGGCCCTGCAAACTTCTCCAAATTATGCAGTTGATTTGTAATGTGATTATGTTTCTCCTTTTTCCTGCCTTGTCTGCTATTTTTTTTTTCTCCTATAAATCTGGGGAGTTTCAAACTTGTGGCTCGTGGGCCATTTGCTGCCCATGGAACGCTATTCTGTGGCCACCAACTTAATAAGGAACCTTAGTGCGGCTCACCAGTGCCAGCTAACAATGCAGATAATGGTTATGGTGGATGTGTTCAGTGGAAGATACTGCTTTGGAAGAATGTGAGTATTGCAATGGAGATTTTTTTTGTGTTGTTGTACTATTCACTTTGATCCAACACAGTTGTGTGTGTTTTCATCAGAAAATGCACTTAATGCAATGATCAGTAAGTGCAAGGTTCAGACCAACACAGTAAATACCACAACTGTTAATATATGGTTTATTATATACGTTTTTTATATTTTATAGACATTTTTTGCTACAGTTCATGGTTAATTCTCTAGTTCCCAAAACCCTGGTCCACAGACCACTTTTTATTTATGTCCAGTGCTGTGTTGGACGGAATCTGTGAGAAACTGATTTCTTACAAAATAACACTTTTTTTTGTCTTTTGCATTGAACATTGAGTTTGAGATCCCTTTTATAGATGGAATCAAGAAGGTTTCATCCATTTTAGCAGACTTTATGCATGATCTTTGCAGGACAAATGAAAATAAAAAAAGAATTGTCCACTTCTGCCTTTAATAATATATATGTAACTTATTTGTGCATTGCATATAGATCTATAATTAGACTTGTGCGCCCCACTTGTGTACAGGTTGCGGCTATGATTTAAGAAGACAGCATTAAAGAAAGATTGTGTTGGAGAAACCCTGTAACCTTAATATATAAACCCTCTCTCTCTTTCTGTCTCCAGCCTCCGTCTCCCCTGTAAGGCAGAAATAAATCTGAATATTTCAATCCCATTCCCTTTGATATCTTTTCACTCACATTCTTTCATCTCTCCCACCATGGCAGTGATGTCAGCGCACAGAGTGTGTCCAGATTTAGCCACGGACAAGCTGTCACCACCAACTTATCAGTCACATCACACGCCTGACCATTATTTTTAATAAGTCACCTCTTCTGCTGGCTGCTAGGGATCTACCTGTCACATTCTCACGGCTTCTGCCAGGAATGACGCAGGAATGGACCAGGGTGTGGGACCTTGTGGCGGGTTCTTCAAGATGTACAGAAAAGCAGGTCACTGGACTGGATTGCATGTCGTGTCTGCCTTTACAATGGTATATAAAATGGAATGTCTCTACAAGGGACGAAATCCTTGAATGCCTCCTATAGAGTGCAAGGATATTTTGATACTTAAGGAGAACAACACGATGAAAGCCAAAGAAATGGTTATCAAAGACAGAGTGCACTCTTCAGAGGATATGGCTTCTATTCCAGTCTTGCACCAAACCTGGTCTTGCCTCAGAAATCCAACAGAGGCAAGTCAGTGAGTACGAATGTCCAAAGGGGTTTAATGTAAACGAAGCCCAGTTAAAAACTACAGAACTTTACAGGATAAAGTCCCCATGGTGTCAGCCACACCACTAGATGGCAGCGCTATTTTCTATCCATCTTACATTTTTGGTGAACAACCTAGATGTAGGATGTTATACAACTAGGCAGTATGTGTGTTTGAAGACCCACCGCAATTGGGAAAAAAACGCAAGAACAGAGGCTAGATTGTTATATACAATCCGAAAATGACCGTTTTACGATATCAAATTTTGCCATATATTGTCCAAACACCTAATTTCCGATAACCAGTTCCAATATATGCATGCATCTCAGGATCCAGCAAACTTGGCGAAAGCAAGGCATTAACAGATTTGCATTATCGCAAGAAATATGATAACAATATTAGTGTTCCAATAAAATGACCCTGCCATAATAGAAAACCTGTAACATTGGCCAACGGCTGTTATCTGTTACCAGTTCTCAGGAGCAGCAGTCTCCATGACTGCCACCCAAATCACATTGCTACATGCCTGCCCACTAGAAGTTATGTGGGTCGGTACGGTGCTATGCACAGAGCACCTCAGTGGCAAGCTAGCAGTGGACTCAAACCTGAAACCTTGTCCACTAACTACATTATCCGACTGTGGTTGTTGTTCTGTTCAGTACCAGTTTGTATTTATTGAAGATTGTAAGCAATAATCAGCGGTGGTTACGTTAATTCATCATCCGCCTCCTCTCAAACACAATAATATTGGAAATATAAGAGATGTAAGGCTGCGTCAACCAGCATACAGCATATACGACCTTTTTTTAGATTAGTCTATTGAAACTGACCTACTTTTAAAAGCCATTAAAAGTCCTGGACTGTGTCCTTGGCTTTATTGTGGCTATGAATAATTCTAAGGGAAAGAATTATTCTGGGTACGTACAGCAGAATCCTTTCTATGCAGTGTATGTCCAATGTCCTTGCTGCCAGATGAACAGAGGACATAGGAGGAGCACTTGACGACCTGTCAAAACTCAATGGCAAGTCACTCAGTCACTGACTAACACAATGTTTGTCTTCACGTTGCAGTCTGTCTCTAGAAACATCCTTTTCATATATTTCACTTCCAAAGATAGCTCCCCCCGCTGTGGAGGGATGAGAATGACCCACGCCAAGAACTTCAGTAAATCCTTATATAATCAATATATTGCCAGTCACAGCCCTCTTTGAGGAAAATTACATTTTGCTGACTCATTATTTGAGATACAGTAGGTATTGAAAATGGTGCAAGAGACATTACTTCAAGCCAAGTTGAAAACTACAGAACTTTACAGAACAAAAGTACCTGGAGTCAGCCACACCACTAGAGGGCAGAGCTGCTCTCTATGTATTTTACATTTCGCTGAACAGCGTATTGGTTTGATGTAGTACAACCAGGTATTTACATCCAAAAACTATGTGATACTTTACTGAGATACTGTGATCTCTGTCTTATGGGCAGTTATGACAGTAGAGCTGCCCTCGGGGGCACGGTGCAATGCAATCATGGGAGACATGTTTTTTTTTTCCGCCGTACTACAATAAAGTGTAATTGCACATCCACTCCAGTAGTTGGCAGTGGCGCTCTCATTGCCCATTGTGCGCAGCGAGTTCAACTATATCTCTTTCTTTTTGTTTTCTTTATGTCAACAAGGATACGATGTTATGCAGAGGTGTACCTATAACTATTTTATAGACAAATGCTATTATTTATAGTTACGACGCAGAGTGGGTGGTGGGGAGGGGGCGCAAATTGTTTTCTTCTTGCTAGGGGGGCCGTAACAGAAAATAATTCAGACTGTAGTTTGAAAATATAAATAGAAGACAGCGATACAGATTAATGAACTATTATGCAATTCAGAACAAACTGAACAAAACAGAGGTCAACAAGAGAGAGACGCTGAAAGATGCTTCAATGCTTCAGCCAATCAGTGGCTGAAGCAGTAGGATAAAGAAGAGCATGCTAAATAGGTACTCCAAGTACGCATTGTGTTAGCCAATAGTAGGCAGTGTACCATCTCGTCTAGATAATAGCAAAGTAAAGAGGAACCTGTCTTCTCTGTGGACGTACACGCTGCGGGTTTCTTCGCTCGTCAAGCTCCAATCCGAGTAGTGAATCTTCATTATTTTATCGTACTCGTGATTTTTTTTTTTTTTTAGTTTAGTTACGCGTGAGTAAAAATGATTTTCTGTTATTGTATGAGGCACAGTGAGGGACATGCACACTGTCCAAAGTGACACTTGGCTGTCACTGAGGAGGACAGGAGGACAGGAGGACAAAAATAAATGGATCGATAGAAGATACTCCTGAAGAGGTTTCTCAAGAACCAGACTCTCTGCGACAGAACTCAGTGCATCCAAAAAGCAGGCCGGGTTGGGCAAACGTTTTTAGCCTGCGGGCCACAATTTATCCTAATATTGGACACTAGGGCCGGGCCAAGACCAGAGAGATGGACCATTAATTTGAACTAAGATGAAAAAAGTCATGTACAAAGCCCAAAATGCTCAATTTCTAATACCCTTTATGATGTCATCTACTGGAGAAATACAGGCATGTGATTCTAATATAAATAAATTATCAAATTTGGAAAAAGATGGAGGGCCCATTAAAAAGTTCAATGGGCCGCATCTGCCCCCCGGGCCTTAGTTTGTCCATCCTTGGCTTGAGGGCAATTGTAACCAAAACACTAAATAAGTTTAAGAATAAATACTGTGTTACAGGGTTGTAAATACAAAAGACGATTAAAATACCTTAAAGTACTATGACATTACAGCTAAGACTCGGGCATTGGAATTTAATTTGTTGTCCATTTGTTTATGAAAAG
Source organism: Paraplagusia blochii (assembly GCA_016785265.1). NCBI lineage: Eukaryota > Metazoa > Chordata > Actinopteri > Pleuronectiformes > Cynoglossidae > Paraplagusia > Paraplagusia blochii. The sequence goes on from JAFBJS010001206.1 coordinate 37,361, forward strand.
ACAACAGGAACTTGTTCCACTGAACTTAATAATTCTAAGTGCTCTGATAGATTTTTTTTTTTCTTTTTTGCATTATTGGATGAAACTACTGCGCTGCTGTTCATTTCACAGTCAACCAAATAGTCAGGATAATCACTCAAGGTAATAACCTTGATATGATTACTTTGAAACGCAACACATCTCTATTGATGAAAAGCCTTGTTGGTAATGTCATAATGACCTCGTCAACCAGCTTTGAGAGAGTGCACTTTTTTTTTTATTTCCACCACTGTTGAGGTCAGACCGACCCGAAAAATAAATTTAATTCCACATAACTCCAACGACGGTTCGACAGGTGTGAGGTAAGAAGGTCCTCTGGCCTGTAAAATTCTAATTAGTTCATCATCGACTACAGCTTGATGTCTGAGGCGTATATCAAGAATATATCTCTTGGAGCTGAGTGAGCGTGAACAAAATTCTGAGGTAAAGAAAAAAAAAAAAAAAAAAAAAAAAAAAGATGGATGGCAAAAAAAAAAAAATGATGGATGGTTGGAAACTACTTTTATGACAATGAGACAGATGGACAACCCCTAAACATAATGACTCTGGTCTCAGCTCTCAGCGACGCAGACACATAAAACTCTTGGTCTAATATTTAATCTAATTTATAGTGGAAGGGAAAAGCAGTAACGTTACACCTGGATACAAAACCGGTGGCATTGGTTTAGTCCATTAAAAGATAAACATCAAGGTTTATAAGAAGTAACCTGGGCTGCTACTTAATGGAAAAGACCCTCGTGTCACGTCGACGGTAAAGTTATTCATTTAGTCACTTTTCTCCATTGTGTGAATGACTTCACCGCAGGAACAGGAGACGGGGACCTACATTCTCTTGAAATGAGAGCGAATAACCCCCCGGAATAATAACGTTGTAATGTAGTGACCTGACAGCAACGGCTCGCCACCGCGCCGGTACGGCATTTCATATCTGCCGTGCAGCAGAGTCGCTGGTCCATGAAATAATGCCGGCAGAAAATAAACAGCCCGGATCACAGAGACTGCTAATGATTCCGGAGCCGGCGTCTTAAAGAACCTGCGCATGAGACAGTCATCAAATGGGATGTGTGGATCAGGCCATTCCTGTTTACCTCCTGTTCATTTACAAGTCAGGAAACATAATTTAAGGGAATAAATCGGAATAAATAATATCAAATGTTTTTCAGCTTCATTAAGTCCCCGGTGATTTAGGTGAGATGAAATGGAAGAGAACTGATCTGAGCGACGCGGCTGTGAGAGGATCCCCGTTGGGGGAAGAAAGGCATAAATAACAGTTGGTCCTGGGTGAAAATGTAATTGCCAGATTTGTTAAAATGATTATCAGCTGCATAATTATGCAAGTAAGAAGCCAAGCCATTAGGCATTCACACCCAGACAGTTAAGATGTCAGAGAAGAGTGGAAATGACAGACACTTTATTAGAATGCGAACGAGTAGAAAAGACACGTCCTAAAATGGTCAAGGCTTGGGACTCATGGGAAATACCATTTTTTTTTTTTTCTATCTTACTTACTGATTGCAAGTTAAACAAGGTCATCCATCATCTATTTATCCATCCATCCACCTATTCATCCATCCACCCATTCATCCAGCCATTCAGTCAATTATTCTCTCATCCATCCATCCATCCATCCATTCATCCATCTATCCATCCATTTACCTATTATGCATGCTTCCATTCATCCATCCATTCATCTATTTATCTATCCACCCATTCCTCCACCTATATAGCCATCCATCAATTCCTCCATCTATCATCCAGCCATCCATATATTTATCTATTATGCATCCTTCTATTCATCCATCCATCTATCCACCCATTCCTCCACCTATATAGCCATCCATCAATTCATTCAACTATTGATCCATCTATCATCTATCATTCATTCATCCACCCATCTATCCCTCCATTTATCTATTATGCATCCTTCTATCTATCCACCACCCATCTATTTATCTATCATCCATTCATCCACCTGTATATTCATCCATCCATCTATTTATCCATCAATCAATCTATCTATTTATCCAGCCACCCATCCATGTATTTATCATGCATCCTTCTATTCATCCATCCATCCATCCATCTATTAATCCATCATCCATCTATTTATCTATCCATTCACCCATCCATCTATCATTCATCATTCTATTCATCCATCCATTAACCCATACATCAATCTATTTATCCATCTTTTCCTTCAGCCATCCATCCATTCATCCATCCATCCATCCATTTTGTCTGCAAATAAATGTTGTACCATTGTTAAATCCTCTCACTTGAAGAGATTCCAATGTTTGCAAATTGTTTTCTTTGTCAGGAGTCACTCATATGTACTCTTATATGCACGGAATACAGGTTAACTATGATTTAAAATGTGTGTCTGTAGTTAATTCCCCTTTTACTGCAATGTGAACATTGTCTAGAATCATGCACAAAGGGTTAATTTTAGGATACAATCATCTGAAAGTTTCCTAGCTTCACTCAACTTATCAGTAACTTATTTATTTACTGCAACAGTGACATCTCAGCCCCTAAAGTTGCTCAATCATCCATTTTTTTCATCTTGTTACAAACAAATGTTATATTGTTGTAAAGTTTCAGAGTGTCACCACCGCACAGATATCAGTCTATATTTGAGCGTAAGCTGCGCATGAACCATAAAACAATGAACTACGGACGACTGGGACGGAAAGTGATGTGGTCAGAAAAGTCATCAGTCACTATAATGTCCACTGAGAGTGAAGAAATGTGTGATTTACACTAAGAGCTGAGCAGAGCACAGGCCTCAGTGCTTGATCTATTACAGTCTTATTATGCTGCGAAAGACATTTTCTATGGTTTGGTGCACTTTTGTCCTCAGAGGGAGAAAATATCACTGTAAATCAATACAAAGTTGATCTCAGTGCTTTGATTAAAAGTCTCTGCCCCCATTAGAGTGGCGTCCTGATGTAGAGAAAATCCATGTCCCCTCCATTACTTCGAACAGGTCTATAGTTTCGGGAGGTTTCCATGATCCAAAGTAGGTAAAAGCATCTTGTTTAATGAGACGAACCATGGTGTGTGCAAACCAGTGGAGTAACAATATGAAGAGACAGCTCCGAAAAAGGGTTGATGGAGATTTTTGTATTTTCATAAAGAAAAAGACAAAACTAGATATTTACTGACAAGCATGGTTTCGAACCGGTTTAAGGAACAAAAACCAGAAACTTCTGGGATTTAGTTTGGAACAGAAACGAGAGCATAGACATATATATTTTTTTGTTCTGGAATATAAATGCTTATTTAAAAATAATCGTAACAAGTTTATACCTGTTGATGTTTTTTACAAATCCGGTATAGCCCACAACCAGAGTCATTCTGGATCCTAAAACAATCCAGTTTTATGGTTGGTGCTAAAACCAGAAATGGTAAAATACTGTTTCTGCTCTGAACCGATTGGCAAAAAAGTTCTGGTTCAGAGCCCTGACCACTATAGATTTTTTAGGAGATGAATGACTCAAATTGTAAGATAATCAGATTACTTTAAGAAAGAAAAATAAATAAAACTGAGGTTAATTAGTTACCCCAATTTTTAAAACCCATTACTGTACAGGAACAACATTTGATGTTTTTGATTTTCATTTTCGCTCCGTGAACCAGTTCCAAGCCCTGCCGACAAGGAAAACCTGCTCTCTCTGCAAAGGCTCTATATTATCTCCTAATAACCCCGTCGTTCCGGAATTCTAATGTTTCTTTCATGACTTTCATTTTTGTTTCTTGCGTGGTGTAATTAACTTGTTAACAGGGAATTGCTATTGCTAATTAGCTTGAAACAATGTGTTTTGTTAGATCACATGTGTTAAACGCAGGCTCATGAGCCAAATTTGGCCCCCAGTGTAATTCTAACAGGCCCACAATATCAACTAGGGAAGAAAAATTAAGAAATTTCCATGATTTTCTTTTTGCCATATTTTTTTATTTTTTTGATTGGAGTAAAGGAAAGGGAATGAAAAATCAATGAAAAGACTAAACTAGAGAAGATTAGACCATATTAGATTAGTTAGATTGGATTAGATCATTTACTCAGGTCATCATAGTGCTTATTCACCCAACACTGAGAAATTTACTTGTTAATAACTTTTTCTAATTCGTAATCTTCAATATAATTACTAATATCTAATGAGGAATCTCTAATAAAAAATAGCACAATATAAAAGATATGAAACCTCAATATTTATACTATGAAAAACATTTTTTTTTAACTCCTCTGCCAATAATGTCCAGGTGAAATATTGAAGGTGAATTGATAGGTTCATAAAAGAAAAAAAAAAACAGCAGAACTTTATTTGCATGACAGAGAAAGATCAATATGTGCAGTGGTTCTTCTCTCCTCTGCAGTAAAGATTATCTCACTGACGCAGAAGGATGACAAGTGGCATAAACAGTTAAGGTGTAATTTGTAAAACCATCTGTTCATGAAATACTGCCAGTCTCGTGTTTTCATTTTTCCCAAACTCTAAAGAAAACAATCTAAACTGGCAGCGTTGTTATTGAGAACCTCGTTGGTTGCTTCAGATTACTGACAAGGCATCCGAGAATACAACAAATTCCTGCTTTGTTAACGCAACCTTTTTGAGGTGAAGTAAAAGGTAAATAAAATAGATCCTGCTGCCGATATGATTCCCTCCTCATTTTTTATATATAATTGCAAATAAAAAGTTACTAAACCTGTTGCCGTGTTCGACATCCATAATGAGCTTGTAAACAAGACAATGTGAATATCAGGGAATTGTTCGCGGATTTTCTTTCAGGTTGTAAGTGTCAACTATGGATTAGGAAGCTAACAACCAGACAAACATGATTCTTCCTTTCCTCATTACATTCTCTAATCATGCTGGATCGATAGACTTGATTACAGTATAATCTAATCATGACCAGCATCATGGAGAAAAGGGTAAATGCTCTCGCCCTACAGCGGGAAGGTTCGATCGGCACTCCCATCCTGACAAGTCATGTTCCAACGTTGCAATGCGACCGAGCAGAAATGCTACATGTTGAGGGGGACGGTTGTAACTGCCTCGTAAATGCATTCTCCCGGTGACGGTGACGGTAAATAGGGAAGTGAAGCATTTGTCCAGGTACATATTTGTGGATACACTTGCAGTACTTCCCTCTACTTAGGCTTTATCTCTAACAACAGCTGTACGACAGCCGTCCTGTTCATTATCCCACCGTAAAGCTCAACCATGGCAGGAGAAGAGCGATTGCGTGCGTTGAGTGTGCGTTTGCAAGTCGGGAGGCTAAATAAATGGCAAATAAATAAATAATGTGAAAGCCGCTGGTGGATATTGACATATATATTGTTGCCTCATGCATGCGGGCCGAGCGGCACCTCACTGTGATGAATAATGATTTTTATTGGAAAAGGGAATGATTAATGAGGCCTCCCACATTTCTGATGCGGGCAGTGAGGTACGGCTCGACCGCGACGGCCCATTTATGCAGGGTAAAAAATGTAACGGTAAAACTCCAGCTGAGAAGGACGCAGATTCTGGTTGAATGTTAGTTATTGTGTCTACGTATGTGCAGCAGCGCGGTGGGGTGATTTGTCAGTGAGGAAAAAAAAAAATAAAAAAAATAAAGTGTCAAGGCTCCCGGGGGTGAAAAATTAAAGCTGCCACGACGATATTTTGGCGAGGGCGGAACAGATGCTCGTTCATAAAACAAACGCTGACGGAAGTTGATAACATCTACTTGTTGTTGTCACAAATGAAAAGAGAGCTCAAGCTGTTCATTTGCGGCGGCGCGCTAATGTGAGACGGGTCTCGGCCTGCGCCGACAGATAACGTCGCTTCAAAGTTCTTCCGCTCTTTTGTGTTCGCGCCGCGTCTCAGTTCGCTTCCCCCTCTGTCTGGTCGCCTCGTCGTTACTCATTACAGTGGCGATCATTTAAGAAGCAGATCTGTGTTATGAACCTACCAACCCTCCATACCAGCATCACACCCACAGACGTCCATTAAATATAATCATTTTATCACTCCTAGACTGGCTCATAACTAACACCAATTACCTTATTGTGTGAGACGACAGTCCAAAGTGGGTGTAGAGAGTGTCAAAGTGTGGGCTTTTGCCTATAAAAATGGTCGGTATTGCGAAGACGTGTCTTCAAAACGACGTTATGAGATATGATGAATAACCTTTCCTTAATATATTGTTCAGCCACAACAGGTTTTTATGGATCACCTGATTGAGATTCCCCTACAGGATTGGGTGAATTACCACAATACCAATATGAATAGAGAAGTAGCCTTGCATTCAGCAGAACAAGTACTCAGTCAGTTTTATGTGAAGAGAGAACAGTTACACTGAGTTTTGCCAACTGGCATAATGTCCACAGCGACTGCTAGTCATAATAATCTGGATGCAACTACTGCTGTCTCAGTGTTGTAGTGTCCTCTCCAGGCTTTTATCTACCACATCATTTGTAGTATCACCAAGTATTAGAGTAAATAAGAAGAGAATTACAAACCCTGGAAGTGTCTACATGATCTTATTTTTCCGCCCAGTTTCGTAAGTTATATTTTTGCCTGCTTGCCACCAGCAAAACAAGAATACTTTCCTCTATTTAGATGTTTATTGAGGCAAAGTCATCTTTAACAAAAGGTTAAAAAGCATCTGAAGAAACTTCAGTGGGAGGGACTCAGACGTCTCCTCCTCTGAAAGCACCTAGTCCAATCAATCAGAGCGCAGGTTAAGAGAGAGCTCAGAGCCAAATGTCAGATAGATGGATAGATAGATAGATAGATAGATAGATAGATAGATAGATAGATAGGTAGGTAGGTAGGTAGGTAGGTAGGTAGGTAGGTAGGTAGGTAGGTAGGTAGGTAGGTAGGTAGATAGATAGATAGATAGATAGATAGATAGATAGATAGATAGATAGATAGATAGATAGATAGATAGATAGATAGATGGATAGATGGATAGATGGATGGATGGATGGATGGATGGATGGATGGATGGATAGATAGATAGATAGATAAATAGATAGATAGATAGATAGATAGATAGATTTTGAAGGTACTTGCTACATATAGTATTTTCCTAGGTCCTGTTATTTTGGTGGAAGCATATTCTTACAGATGTTAAAAAAAACATAATATTTTCCTACCGTCTGTTTTTAAAGGTGGAAACATATTTTACAGATGATGATTAAAATCCTAAAAGAGAGGATTTTCCACCAATTTTAAGCCACTTAAAAACCTACAACCTGAGCCCCCCCCCCTGGTGGCAAGGCTATACAATGGCAAGTCAGAATGGGTTTCAGTCCCTTTTAGCCCTTTCTTTTAATCTGGCATAGGTTATCGCTACAGCGACCATATTGAATTGTCATTGTCATTGATAGCTCTCTGTATTTTGTTCAGTACATATGACGGTAGTCACTTTTTAGCGCTGTCTACCACATTAAATCGCGTTGAGGGCAGTGAGCCTAATTCGAATTGAAAAATACATAAGGCGCATGCGATTATTAGGTGTAGTTTAGATTTAAGAGATAATTTAATGAGTTTTACTGGAGCTCACAGTCTGAGAATGATGCCATTCAACTCCGAAAAATCACCTAAGCTAGCTGAGCTACGCCATACCGATGAAACTATAGTGGAAAGCTGCGCACAAACCACAGCTGTGACGCTAAGGCAAGGAAAGCGAGTCAGTATCCATCAGTATTCTCAAACCACCTCACGCTGACATCTAAATGTAATTGCCAAGACAGAGAGAAGGAGGGAGAATTAGAGAACCTGATGAGGCATTTCAGTACTAGTGGAGAGCCAACATGTCCTGGAGAGCTCAGCCAATAGGGGTTTTACTTAGAGTCTTTTTTCTTTTCTTTTTTTTTACCAAATGTTAAGAGGCTCCATAAGCCTTTATGCATGAGGATTAGAATATTCAGCAAATGCTCTGTTTGTTTTTTGCAAGACTAAAACCCGCAGGTTACTGAGTTGGAGTAAAACCAACCTCAAGATATAGTATAGTAAAAAACAAAAACAAAAACAAGACCCCGCTGATCCACTTTTACCTCCTGTGTTTGAAACCCACAAGAGAGTGTTCCTCTATTTGTCCAGTTATCTCCACAGGGAACCACGGCGACAGCATGCCATCAAGACTCCAATGTGGTACGGCAAAACAGGGAAGTCTCTAAACCAGCCGGTGTGTTGCGTCTCACCGGGACGTGGATGTGACAAACAGGTGCAGCGGACTCATCCTTCAGTTCCAAATTGTGTCTGCGCAACGGCACAGAGCAGATTTACGCGCTGTTCTGCGGATCCCATCAACACGTGCGTCTTGTTGGGAATGACAATTTCCGATTTGCATCTTTTAAAACCGGCCCATATGGAGGTGTTTCACTTTTCCGACCGGTTCAGTCCCCGAAGACATATGCTGTTTTTTTTTTTTTTTTGCATTGTTATCTCAGCACCGTCTTGGAAAAGGAAATTAAAGTCGGGATTTTAGAGGCATATCATCACAGTCACATCATGAATGCTGAGACAATCAGTGCATGTGAAACCACAGATGAAATGAAGGATAATCAATGACTGAACACTGACAAGTGTCTAAAAATCTCTCTCTATCTTTCCGTCTATCTATACCACATGTGTCAAACTCAAGGCCCAGGGACCCAAATGTGGCCCGTCAAGTCATCCTGTATGGCCCGACAGGGTTTACGAAGCATTTCATGTCATCTATGCAGCAGAATTTATTAACCTGATAAATAAAAAATACTTTTCGTACACAGCAATGAACAATATTAATGTATAGTATAAATACTAATGAATTACTTATATATATTAATATGTTATAGAGTAGTTACACTTATTGTCTTCCATTTACAAACAGCCCTTCGAGGAAATTATATTATATAGATGAAGACAGTTAATTTTTAGGTCATTTTTGAAAATAAAAATGACTTTTATCACCAAATCAACACAACCCTGTGGCAGTGGTGGCCTAGCGCTTAAGGAAGCCGACTCGCAAGGCTTCAGGTTTGAGTCCGGCAGCCGCCACATAGCCATTGAGGTGATCTAAGCATAGCACCCTCGTGACCTACTTCCACTGGATTAACTACCTACAGGAAGACTCAGAGTATGGTGCAGTGTGATTTGGGTGGCAGTTGTGGAGATTCCTGCACTTTCAACCTGGAAACTGATCAAGGGATGAAGTTGAAAGAACACAACAGAAACAAAAGGTTATATTGAGCAAATAAAAACCTGCGGCCCGTGCATGACTTGTCTTTAAGTACCAATATATTTGCAAGACATGTAATGCTGAAATTCAGAGAGAAATCAGGGCAAAACAGCCCCATCGATATGTTGAGTATATACAGACAGGAAGTAGGAAAATGGGATTCTTGGTGGCATCTGTGCACAGATGTGAAATATCTACAAATTTATGAACATTTATATTTTGTTAGATGGTGTGTTAATGTCTTTACTAAAAGTCTTGGGTCGGCCACATAAATGTAAAGGTGTCTTGTCTATCCTGGAGGTGTCCATATTCAGGTTTAGTTCTTTCGGATTCGGTGGTAGTGATATTTCGCCTAGTAGTTTCTTTCTTTCTTTCTTTTTTTTACTTTTTAACAATAAACTTTTATTTCAGTGCATCTTTACTAAATACCCGATAAAAGCAGGCGGAGAGGCAGCGGGAGGTTGAAGTTTATTGCGGCAGAAGGACAGCGGCGCAGAAAATAATGAGATGCTGGAGATTTCCAGTTCTTAGACCCTTGTGTGTTTAGTGTGTCCAGTCACCCGCTGGGCTGCAGGCTAATTGGCTTTTAATTAGCATCTAATCAACAGTCACGGAGACAGGCTGATGTTCACACAAACACCTCGAGCTCCCAGCTGAGAGGTTAATAAGAGGTCATGGAAGCTGTCCTTCAACAGGGTGGGTGTGACTTTTGTCTGACATGCCCATAATAGAGGACATATATGGCTGTTGTTAAGACAATATAATGTATTTACATAAACTAAGTGGTAAACAAGTCTTTAATAAATGTGGAACAGCAACTGGTTGCATTTTAGTAAAGACAATAGAAAAAGTTAAGCAACAAAGACACTACAGTATGGAAAACCAGGTCCATGTCCTCCCTCACTGCATCCATCAATCTCCTCTTTGTCTCCTACCTGGTAGCTGTATCTCTAGGATCATTCTTCTACCAATGTATCCACTGTCCCTCCTCTGAACATGTCCAAACCATCTCAATCTGTCTTCTCTAGCTTTGTCTCCAAACCCTCCTGTCTGTGTTGTCCCTCTAATCACCTCATTCCTGGTCCCGTCCATCCTTGTCTCTCCTAAAGAGAATCTCAGCATCTTTAACTCCTCCACCTGCAGCTCTGTCTCCTGTCCTGTAAACCCCCTTGTAACCAATTCTCAATTCCTCTTTCATTCACACAGTAAGTACTCTGTCTTGCTACGAGCAGAACTTTATTCCCCTGCTTACGAGTACAAACCTCCACCTCTCTAAAACCTGTTTTTGTTGTTCCCTGTGACTGATATAAAGAGCTTCTAAAACCGAGGTTCATCTTAAAAAAAAAAAAAAAAAAACCTTCCTAATTCTACGCTAATCCAAGGTTATAAAAAGATAATAAAAATTCACAGAGTCTAGAAAAGAAGCTGTATCGTTGTAAAAGATTACACTTTGTCAAAGTCCACCTTCCACTGAAGCATTAAAAACTAATGTAATGCAAAGGAGGGTGGATCCAACGCGGCTGAATTGTTAATGGGGTAAAGTTAACATTACCATAAAAATGTAAGAGCTGTTATTAAAATAGAAAAAACTATGAATTATATAGGGGGGTTTAAAGTATGTAGGTACAATAGGGCAATAGGAAAAAAAAAATATGTGCAGAAATACAAGGGATGTAGTTTTCTTTTCACCCTGTAGGTGGTGCTATTAATGAAGTACATTAGATTGCATTGCATTTAACGGATTATTTGGATAAATGTGTCTGCTTCTACTGAGAGAAAACTAACAACAGTATGGATTTGAAACTGTTTGCTGGAAAAGGAACCTAGAGAGGTGGAGATTTGGACTAGAGAGAAGGAGAATGAAGGTCAGTTGTGGAACGACAGAAAACATGTGTGTAAATGAGAGGGGAGGGTGAAGGTACGGAGAGCAGAGGTGGAGAAGGTGCAGGTACTGAAGATAAACTGTGCAGAGCAACTGAAGCTGTGGAAGAGAGGTGAAGGGTAGAGTCCAAGCAGGGTGGAACAACTGGAGAAAAGAGTCAAAATGTGTCTGTGATAGAAAAGTTTCAGGGTGGAGGTGAACTTTACGAGACAGTTGAGAGACCAGCCGTGATGGATGGATTAGAGACACTAGGAATAGGCAGAAGACAGGAGGCAGAGCTGGAGGTGGAGGAGTTAAAGATGCTGACATTCTCTTTAGGAGAGACAAGGATGGACAGGATCAGGAATGAGGTGATAAGAGGGACAACACAGACAAGACGGTTTGGAGAAAAAAGCTAGAGAAGACAGATTGAGATGGTTTGGACATGTTCAGAGGAGGGACAGTGGATGCATTGGTAGGAGAATGATCCTAGAGATGGAGCTACCAGGTAGGAGACAAAGAAAAGAAAAAAAAAACAATCCATAAATAAATCATATAATAGAGTTTTTACAATTGTTCCGTAAGTGTTGCTGATCAAACCTTATCATATATTATTGATCAGCGTGTTGGAGCCCAAAGATCAAGAGTCCATTTCTGGAATGATTCAGATACTGATTCATTTGCCTGTTATTTCATTCAAACTTCACCTCAGTTTTCTTCTACATGCAAACTTCTTCAAGTCTACATTTTTGTGCTTTAAAGTGATGTTCTCCTCCCGTTGGGAAACTTGGGCAGAAAAGCCAATTCTCCTCACACACACACACACACTCACTCCAACAAGAAAAAAAAAACGTCCTCATCTTCTACCCTGTCACTCCTGCTCCGCCTCCTCCGGGCCTCACATCATAACAGGTCTCACTGCTGTCTTGTAAATCTTGACTTACACTCCTGCTGCTATCCTTCTGTCACACATCATCCCATCCATTTGCCCTCCCGCTCCCTGCCTCACGCCGGCTGCTCCACAGCCTCCACCTTCTTACAGTATGTGCACTGTTTGTTTAAGATGGTTGACCCGAGTCACGTCAACTGATCCTCCTTCCCTGCTGCTCCACCAGCTCCACCCTCCGTCACGTTCACACACTTCTTCTTCTGTTACGCTCCTCCTGACGTTCATTCCTCTTCATTTCGGTGCAGACCCGCTGCTCCTCCCTTGACTCCCTCCCACCTGCTCCTCACTTTCACCGCAGATTACAAAGCCATCTGTGAACATCAGCGTCCACCGAGACTCCTGTCCGACCATAATAGATGAGGTTGGACGGGGGTCTAGATGTGGTGGAATTCGTCTCACTGTGGTCAGCAGCAAGTTAAACGCATTAAATGAAAGGTTGGTGAACTGCTGATTCACGGTGTCAGCGATTACACAATGTCCCCCCCGCCCTGAAGAGGACAGGTGGGTTAGGGTAGATGGTTTTCAATTACCACCTTGGCTGACTCCCTCCTATAAAGTGCTGGATTTAAAATATACATCTAGTTGCACAAATAATCTCATGTCAGGGGACTAAAGAAAATAATGTTTTGACGTAACAATTGAGATTACTACTAGATTAGGCCACTAGGGGGCACAAGACAGTGTTTTTTTTTTTTTGTGCCGGTCCCAATCCCAGGTAAATTGCGAGGGTTGCATCAGGAAGGGCCTCTGGTGTAAAAACTGTGCCATAACAATAGCGATTTCCATACCAGATTGGTCGGGGCAAGGGTTGATGACCACCAACGGTGCTCTGGAAATTGAGATGGAAATTGAAAAGCTGGATCGTGAAGAAAACTAGGAAAAGGACATTTTACTTTAAATCAGCAAATCCTTATCCTTTTATTGTTTTTCCTGGAACATTCAGTGATCCCCTAGTCATGAATTCATTCGGTCATGGTTAAAATGATTTGACCAACCTGCTGTTTTCTTCAATTTCTTGTTCATTTTAATGGCTGGTTGCACTAACGATGGATTTGACAACAAACAGGTCAATATACAGATCAGGACAGTCTATTTTCACAGTGGATATCTAGATTTTTTTCATAGTTTCCTTGATAGAAACCAAAATCGCTTGAGTTCTTACATCGACAGTTATGGCATTGTGAGGTTAAACACTGCACTGTTTTCTTGTTCATTGCATTTTTCAGGTAATGTATCTTTAGTGGAATCAGGCATTAAAATGAACAAGAAATTGAAGAAAACAATGGTGGTGTAAAAATAATTTTACTCATCTGTCTTCTTTGTCCATGATCTATCTATCTATCTATCCATCCATTCATCCATCCATCCACCCACCCATCCATCCATTCATTCATCCATCCATCCATCCATCCATCTAGGTTCTCAATCATCCAGGAGGACATGGCTGGTTTCCAGTAGCTTTGGATGAAATGTTCATCTAAAGACAATGAAGAAGCCTCTTGGCTTTTTATGATTATTATTCCTATTGTATAATATTTTAGATCCCATTTTTAAATATGTTTACAACTTACATAAACTATGGCATGGTATAACCGTTTATCTAGTAAGTGAAAGCAAAAGTGTAGTCATGTAAGGGATAAACCTCTAAAATATATGAAATTCAACCAACCTGCTGGTGATGATGCCCTTAACAAATTTTGTCTCACAACTTGTGAGCAACTATATATATTCTCAAAGCTATCAAAAGTCAAAGCTATTGCCTGTGAAAACCAAACCAGGGCTCATTGGTTAACAGAGGGAGTTGTGATATTGCGGATCCCATCACTGTCAGGTGTCTACGTGGGTGAAGATGAATCGTCGGAGCAAAAAAGAAGGCTTTGATTTTACTATTTTTCAAGCGAATGTCAATAGACATCGTCATCTCCCCGCTGACAGGATACCTCTGTGTGGAAACTAATGATACAGGCCCTGATAAATGAGCCATCGCCGCCTCTCCTGTCTGATTGGACTCATTGTGTCAAGAACAGAGCAGTGAAGAGTCTGCTATTAATATCCGCCGCCCCGTGAAGACCATGTGACCTGAGGGTGGAGTATCTGTAATGAAAAAATATATATTAATACTCAAGACTCAATGACACCTGGAAAGGTCGCGAGGAACCTTCGTACTTGTCCTTAAAAAAAGGCAGTAGAAATAAATTCCTCTTTCAGTCTTAATTAAATGATCTTCACTCAGAAAAAGAGTGAAACCATCTACAAACACTTCGGCAAAAAGGATAAAAGCATAACACATTATCAATGTCAGTGATTACACTTTTGGCTTTTAGTTAAAAGAAAATAAAAGCAAGTCAAATACAGAGGATTAACTGTGAAAAGTACAGTTAAAGAGTTGAACCAACAACAGCTGTGGACTTCTGATAAATTAGCTGTTCTCTACATTCTTTTTCTTTATTAATTTCAGAATATTAAGAATAGTTATGAAAAAGCCCTATGCAGCTCACATTGTACGAGTGAATGGCAGGGGTTGTTGGTTCACAGCTCACAACTGATGTCCTTGCACCCTGCAATCCGACGCTCTGTTGCAACTAAACCGATCACACTCTGTGTCCATACATGACACGTCTGACTCTTGCAGCCGGAACTGCATTGGACAAAAGCGTCTGCAAATATATGGTAATGTAATGTAATAATAATTCATGATGACAAAGAAGACGCCATTAGTGGCAGACATGCAGATGCTCACAGTTTGTCTCTGAGATACATTAAGGATGATGCTCAATAAAACAAAAAAATAATTTCCTATGGCAATTTGTGCCATTCCATGCACAGACAGAAAAGTAAAAGTGAGGAGGACAACGTGTACAAAGAAGGAAATGTCTTCACAGACGTGATTGGTCTGGTCAGTTGTCCCCTGCTCTCGTCCGTATAGTTGTTCATTCATATGCAGTGTGGCAGGTTTAGGTTAAAGGTTGTGGGTCAATCGACAGGATTGAAACAAGTTTGATTTTCACGTTTGTCGATTATCGTAAGTCGTTAACCCCTTGTTCTCTACTGAGATACTGATAGGGATATTAAAAACCAAGTAAACACGAATATGAGAAAAAAAAGGACATCGTCCAACTGACCCTTCCAGTGACATTATACATGTTAAATAAGTTTAGTTGACTTAAAATATCTGCAAAGAACTTGCTTTGCTAGTACATAACGTACTATAGTTTGTCCACAACTTGTTTCTGTGACTTCTATTGACATCCAGGCATCAGGCTGATGCTTTTATCCAGAGGAGATACTTATGTTAAGGCAACATTGCAGAAAAAATATCTAATGTGTTCCATAGGACCAAAATATATTCAATGCTTTTATGTACCATTCCACTTACTGGTACTGAAACTCACAAAGTCCATGTAATGATCAGTCTGGTCTTATTTGTGTCATCGTCTGTTCTGTGTTTCCTATAGATCTTCAATAATTGCATGGAACCACTCCTTCAAAAGCCGCGTCTCCACAAGAGGTTTTACGTTCAATACATCTGGTTCCAAATCTAGTACCGGGAGCACAATTACTAAAAATAACTGCCTTGCATAAAGGAAGGAGATAAATGTAGAGAAACCAAAGTAG
>JAFBJS010001209.1:0-52660 GCA_016785265.1 Paraplagusia blochii
GCGAAAGGAAAGCATGATGGCGATCCTTGATGTCCCATCGTTGCAGAAAAAAAACAAACCCTTGTATGGTTTCAATAGGCAATAGTCCACAATATTTATTCCCAATGATTCACAATAATCCGAGATTGTTTCAAGTTAAAAGGACGAAACCCTTTGTGGACAGGGTGGATTCTGTTGTAAAATACCCGAACCTCGTTGCAGTCAGTGGGTGGAGATCGCTGTGTGTCTGTTGTGTTGGCCCACAGCGGCTCCAAGTGTCTATTTTCTCAAACTACACTATGGAATAAAGCGAGGTACAGGAGCTATTGTGTGTAAAGAGAATATATGTTCACATTTAGGAATCAGAGTCTCGTTAAGGGAAACAAGCAATATCTAAAAGTTAAAAATAGATTAAAATTAAATTAAATTAAAAACAATAAAATTAAATATGAATGGTCAAATAATGGTGATAAATAAACAGGAATTCGTTTAGAAATCAACGATACAAAAACAAATGCAGTGTTTAAAAATTAAGTATTATCAATATTTAATGAATTTATATACATATGTGTGTGTGTGTGCGTGTGTGTGCGTGTGTGTGTGTGTGTGTGTGTGTGTGTGTGTGTGTGTGTGTGTGTGTGTGTGTGTGTGTGTGTGTGTGTGAAAACAAATAAGTTGCGTCAATTTGCTTAAACTAAAATGCCTTTCTTCGCGTCTGGCTCTTTCGCGGACACGTTTCAAAATCTAGGGCAACAAGTCGGTAAAAAAGCTGTTGGAAAATAAAAGATCTGCTGAAAATGTTAACGAAAATAGACATTATGGTTCAGATTTCAACACTCAGACACATTGGGCTAAATGTTGCCATGATACTCGCGTCAACACGCGAAACACACTCACCAGGAGAAAAGGTTTATACGTAAAAGTCAAATTATTTCACTAGGATGAAAATTGCCCAACACGATAATAAATAGCTCATAACAAAAACACATCAATGGACAAACACTGGATGAAAATCGGAGACGACAAAATGCACATGATACCACAAGATGTAATTCCAAAAAAGGGACAGTGGATACACTGCTAGAAGAATGCTGTAAAGATGGAGCTACCAGGTAGGAGAAAAAAAGAGGAGATTGATGGATGAAGTGAGGGAGGACATGGAGGTAGTTGGAGTTAGAGTAGAACATACAGAGGACAGGGGGAGATGGAAATAGCGATTCTCGGTGGCAACCATCAGCCGTCAGCCAGTCTGGCATTAAATGCTATCTTAATTCACAACACTCACTCTGAAACCAACATTTTAAGCCACAACCCAGTCTCATTGAATTCAAACCATGTAAACAAATTTTGTAAAAATAAATAAAAACCTTTGAAAAAACAAATTTTAAATTCTTGAATGATCTTAATTAAAACAGTTGTTCAATAGCTGATTCACATTATTTTGATTTTTGACCAGCTGTTCGCGACCCATTCAGAACGGGTCCGCGACCCACTTTTGGGTCGGGACCCACCAGTTGAGAACCACCGGTCTAGACTAGGGATGCCCAAGAAGTAGATAAGGATGCACCAGTAAATCTCAAGAGGAGTGCTGAGAGATCCTGACCAGTAACATAAAAATATCAGTAATTAAAACTTAAAGATGTAATTTTATTTCAAGATGCTATAGTCTCCTAATATGGGAATCATATAGGTACTGAGACAGACAGTATATATTATATATAACATAATGTATATAATAAGATGAGTTGAGTTTATAACGATGAATACATTTTGAGGTAGATCACCTCAGCCTGGCCAAATAGAAATATAGCCCACAAGACAAAATAAAGGGTTAAAAAAATGCTATTATAGCTAATTCTATCACGACATTCAAACTTCTGACTACCATATTGTTCTAATGGTCCACACAAAAAATGAGTCACGTTATTTAAGTTATATACGACCTCGACTAACGATAAAAAGTGGCCAAACTAGCCTTTTCTATCGTTACCGGTCATTTACTAAATGCTGTCAGTTCTGGAAATAACAAAAACACGACAACCATTCATTTCCCACAGTTTTTAAAACTTTTCTGATTATTTTCAGTTCAGAGTTCAACAGTTGAACATAAAGAAGTTATCATTATTCCCCGTTTTTGTCTAGAACAATGACATATCAGCTATGGTTCTGTCAAATAGCTTTTCACAAACAAAACAGCGGCGACGTTTATAACGAACACCTGTCACTTCGACTTCGGCGACTCACCGTAGCTGGGAGAAGTCACAGTCTGGATGTTCGTCGTCGGTCGATGTCCACGTAGTTAAAAACGCCGCGTAAATCCATATGAAAATAGAATTAAAATAAGTCTCCATAGGTAGATAAACAAAATACTGAGCTAACAAACATTTAGCAGCTACACCGCTGCTGCTGCGGCTAATGGACGGACCGGAAGTTGACTTTTAATTTGATAAAATCCAAGCAGAGGAAAAGTTCTGTCTGACCCTGACGTGATTTGAACACGCAACCTTCTGATCTGGAGTCAGACGCGCTACCGTTGCGCCACAGAGTCGAGTGACGTAGTTCACGTTGCCAATAATTACATTTTTAGGAAATTATTTACTCTATATTATAATATTTTTTGCAATCATGAGCGATACTGGGGTGTGGAAGGCTATAGGTTCGAATCCACTAACTGCCAGTTTACTAAGGTCCTCTGAGCATCGAACCGCACACACTTACTGTTACTATACATTTTAGAAGGCAGTATTTTAACCTAAATGTTTTATTATCTTTACTGATGGCGTTACAGTTAAGGGGAGGAAAATAGTCATTGACCCAGACGTGATTTGAACACGCAACCTTCTGATCTGGAGTCAGACGCGCTACCGTTGCGCCACAGAGTCAGGTCTCCGAATAGAAGGGTTGCAGGTTGGAATCCACTTACTGCCAGGTCACCATTGAGGTCCACTGAGCATATGGCACCGTTCCCACACCCTGCTCCCGGCGCTTAAAGGTTATCGTGTCAAAATATTGGTGTCGCTCCTCTGGATCTGGAAGTTTAAAACATATAAATAATGTAATATATACATTGATGCCGTCATTATTTTTACTTTTATGTTTTATTTTATTTGCTGATCAGGTTACAGACAAGGGGCAGTCAAAATATGCTGATTGACCCTGACGTGATTTGAACACGCAACCTTCTGATCTGGAGTCAGACGCGCTACCGTTGCGCCACAGAGTCAGGTGCCGTCGTTGTATCGCCATCCATAAGATTTTTATAAAATATAAGATATTATTTCATTATTTTTATATTCTGACATCTTTGCATGTAATATCTTCTCATTCTATGTCAGTTTTAATGGAACGTCGTAGAAAATTAACGCCTTTTCTGTTTATTTGACCGAAATTTTATTTTAGTAATACACGACAAAAAATATGACATTGCTCATCATGAAAACTGCTATATAAATGATTGTCTAAAACGCTCTGCCCCGGTGTGGTTGTCTAAAGGAATATGCATTAAAACTAAATCTCTATTAGGCACAATGTGCTTGAATATTATGTGCTATAAGAAAGCGACCAGCAGATGGCGTCTTGAAACTCCCGTGCATATACCTCAGTGAAAGCATTCGAATAATGGAGGTGAAGGACGGAACAGAACTGTGCAGATACGACAGGGCGTTTGTCCGACGGATTATTGAACTAAAAAATAATATTCCGCAGAATTCGGCTGATCAATAATATTGTTTAATGATTGTTTTCATAGAAATCAATGATCTGAGAGTCTGGGGAAGCTTCATTAAAGCTTTTGTTATGATCCCTGTTCTTCTTTTCTTACCGTTTTTTCTCCAATAACAGCCTGGACAAAGAGTAAATATTTTTTCCTGGACTATCAACATAAAAGATATCCGCATTTGTACACATAGTTATAAAACTAACAGTGTTTATTATCTTACTAATCCATTATTTACCCTTATAATGTCTGCTGCTCTAATTTCTAACTGGGATAAACAACTCTGCCGTTAAAAATTAGTAGTTTTATGATATATTTCTTTCAAAGTAATGGTATGGATTTCAAAATAAAAGCAGAAAGAGAACATATATCGACCAGGGGTGTCCACCCTTTTTTTGTCTTGTGAGCTACGTTTCAATTGACCTGGTTGAAGTGATCTACATATATATTTACCTGTTTAAACTGGATATTTTACTCTTTGCCATGATATTTAACATATTAATTTCCAGACACATGCACATAAAGTAAAACAATGATTTACAAGACTTCTCTTTTTTTAAAAAGAAAACTTTATTGGTGATTTTTTAACAAAACACTTTACCACTGTATCCATTTAGGTAAAATAAAAAAAAAAAAGTCAGAAAATTAATGAAATAAATGACTTTCACTACATCACTCTTACATTTGATGAGTGGGTGTGTACAAAGAAAAGAAGTTTTACCACAGATCCGGGCTGATCCATTGAAGACAGCATGGAGCCATCGTAGTTCGTCACCATACTCGGAAAGAATGACAGCATGAATGTTCACTAAACACGATAAGATACTACACATACCCTTTTTTTTTTACACTGGACTATTTTTTCTGTCATTTTTTTATTTTAATGAGTGAAGAAGAAGTGATAGCTCATCATACATAGTTCAGTTACAATAGTAGTTGTTAGATCATCATGTCAAAGCCAGAGTGTGTGTTTTTTTTTTGTTCTTTTTATTCTTGTCTTGCCTTTTTCAAAAGCAAAAAAATTGGAGTTGGAAAAAAGAGAGAGAGAAAAAGATTGAGCCGGAAGTTTTCACATTACAGCATTTACAAATATCCAAAAAGGTTTTCAGGAATGAAAATTGTATTGAGCGGATGTTTGGCGAGACAGAAGTTCATACAAATACCTCTTTCGTCAATGATGAAGATAAAATGATCATACAAAAAATAAAATAAAATCATAGCCATCTATCTATTTATATATTTCTCTATATAGTAAGTGTTTCCTTACAGCAGTACATGCAGCAGCCACTTAATGGAGTGACGTCAAACTGAGCCGTAAAACCTTAGGGGATGTGACAACATGTTACAGGCAAGGAAGGGAGGATCAACAGAAGCAGGTTTTAGAGGGGGGTATGGCGTGTGTGCCAAAAGCTCCTGAGAGAGGATGGTTTGAACACAGCGGTCGAGAAGGAATCCCAGGATTCCCAGGCCCATATTTCAGCAAGAATCAATATTTAAAAGACAATACATGAAATGTCTACGCTTACATTTACAGCGTACGTAGAAGCTAATACTAAATGACTCAACAGTCTTGAACAATCAATGTGAATTTTTTTTTTTTACATGGAGGGAAGGGCTGCATGGTTCCTTCACCTCTCCCCTCTCAATTGCGGCTACAGAGACAAAAAGAAAAGGAAAAAAATGATGTTTACAATTTTTAAAAGCAATGAACCAAATTGAACACATCTAGAATCCGGGTTTGGGACCCAAACTGGGATTCCCCAGGCCTTGTCCACATTACTCCATGCTATTTTTAGCACACCACAATGTTCAGAGCAGGCCCTTTTTTGCAGATATATTCCTGTGCATGGGGAAGCCAGAGGACGGGGCTGTTTTCCAGGGTAGACACTGCACACAAATAAAAATGAAGAAAAAAAATGCAGCAACAAAGCTCTTTGGAGAATAATATTAAACTCAAAATGTTCCCCCTGATTAAGTGGCGATCGGCAGGGACGTGTGACCATGGGGAAGAGCCCAGTTTGGAGGAGGAGAGAATGGCTTGTTGCCTGGTGCAACTCGGGCAAGCACAAGCAGGTAGGCAGTCGTACGCTCAAGGTAATGGAGGACTGACTGCTACCAGACATTCAAAGCAGAAAGCATTTGGAGAAGGTTTCTGTAGACTCTCTCGATGTCTTGATTTGGTTTCATCAAAGTCCTCTCCAAGGAAGAAGCGTCAGGAGGAAGTCGGAAGAAAGCTTGGCAAGACTCCTCCTGCAGTCTGCCATGAGCAGACTTCCCAACCTGTCAACCTTCAGGGGTCTCTGCCGTCCTCAGTGGCGGAGATGGAGCTCTGTCTTCCAGATGCGGAGAGTAATTTCAGAGGATGCTGCTTCCATCCTCAGAGAGCTGATATACAACTGGTCACCGTACCAGGTGACTGTGCAGAGCAAAAAGCTTAACTTTCGATCACATTTCTTTGCGTTATTGTCTTTCAGTTTGATTTCTCTCCTCCCGGGTTGATCTTGTGTCCCCGCTTTTGCCTTTGCAAGTGTTGGTAACTCGTGTTTATATGTTTCTGTTATATGTGAGCATGCGTGTGTTTGCATGTGGTTTCATTGCAGTCGTAGGAAACACCGTAGGTAATTGCCAGGGGATTCTGGAGCGTTGACATTTCATCATGTTAGTCTTGGATTTCAGTGACCCTCATCTGTGCTATTTACAAGAAAGTGTGTGTCCAGCTTCTGACTGTATTAATCATTTGCCCAATCATTTGCCTCGTTCCTCTTTTTCTCGGCTGGCACAAAAAAAATTGCCTCTTCACTGAGGCAACCATTTATACATCATCGTCGGGCAGGGGGTAAGACAGAGGTGCCAACGTACCCATTGGGTTACAGGACAAATTTCCAGACAAAAGCGAAAAGTGTGGCTACTTAACATAATAACCTACAAGACGTGACTCTGGCTTCATAGGCACATAAGGGCATGGAGAAACATCAATGTATAATTTATCTTTATCAAGTCAAGATCAATTGGTACCTTAGCATGGAACTGAAGGTGAAACTAATCTTGATAAGGCGTGGCCACTAACAGAATAGATTGTTTTATTGTGTAAAATAGGAAACTAAAAGTTCTTCTCGCCCATTGGACGTTGTTTGGTACCTCTGTTTTAACGTTGCCCTTCCCTACGTTGTATTTTTTTCCCTCCTCCTTCTTCGTTACTCATCGCCATCATCCTTGCCCTTATCTTTCTTGTCTTTCTTTTCCTTTTCCTTCTTCTTTTTCTTCTTCTTCTTGGCCTCCTCCTTCTTTCCAAAGGTGATGAAGTCACTCTTGTCATCATCTCCGCCCTGGTTCTGTCTGATGGATATTATGGCGGGTGAGCCAGGTATGATGAAGGCCTCAGGGGGAACCTCGCCAGGCTTCAGGTGCTGCGGGGGTGCACCTGGTCCTCCCGGGCCGTAGCGAAAATGCCAACTGTTGCTGTCTACACCGGCACCCATTGGGGGCGACACCTCTCCTCCTTCAGCATCTGGAAGAAACAGAAAAGTAAAAAAAAAAAAAGATTCTTTTATTCATTCATGGACGTAAAAAATATGGCAGCTATGGCCAATAGTAATAATAAACATATTTCACAATTGAAATATGCCACTGAGGTGCCCTGTGCATAGCACTGTCATGACCCACATAACTTCCAGTGGGCTCACCATCTGCAGGAACGTCACAGTATGGTGAGGTGTGATTTCATCTTTTTATAAGAAAATGTTTTTCTCCAATTTTATTACAGCAGACACCAACTTGCTACAATTTTTGTGTTACTCTTTTGTGTGTGTGTGTGTGTTTTTTTTCTATGTTAGAACAAAGTGCACATATCCACTCAACTAGAAGGAATATAGTCTGGCAGTGAAGTCCTGACCTCAGTTGCACCACAAGAAATATGCAATATAGACCTGGTTCCAGCAGGAATTTTTATTTTTATTGTTATTTTTTTTGTATTGATGATGTAATACCTTAAAGAAATTATCGTTTTTTTTTTACAATTTCACCTCTAGTCTAACTTAAAAATAATATGAGACTCTATCAACTACAGACAATCTGCAATAATAAACAACTTTAAATCACAATTCATCAAATAACTGCTGCTTTAATTGCATGGACAGTTCACTGAGAAAGATCTTTGGGATTAGATTCCAGCTTTCGCCTGTGACGCAACTGTGGGTAATAAATGAAGAACCGTCCTTCAGTAAAATGTTGAGTCATAGTGACTACAGACAAGAGAGAAAGGATAAAAGTGCAGTGTCATTTCTTCAGTGTGTCTCTGCCTTCAACAGAGGTGCAGTGTAAGGCGGTTTAACACCTAGAAACCTATAAATCAGTCTCAGCTACACGTACACCTCTGCTCACCGGCATTAATAAATCAATATACGCTTCACTTCTGAGGCACGTCAGCTTTTCATGCCTCCTCTTCATCTCCTCTTTCTCACTCCCTCTCCCTGTCACTCTCTCAACCCTGACCTTCTATCTAATCCGGCGTGAAAGTTCAGTGCCGCCCCGACGCCATCTTCATCAATGTGAATGATAACATTGATATGAATGGGTATCAAACAGTCTGATCCTCACTGGCAGCCGTTATGTTAAGTGTGAAACATCTGTGATCTTCATTTACGGCCTAATTCAAGAGTTTAATAATAATTTTTATTGACAAAACTACATTTTTCTATATCTATTTCACGGTCATATTTTCTCATCCATGATGGATGGATTAGAGACATTAGGAATAGGTAGAAGACAGGAGACAGAGCTGGAGGTGGAGGAGTTAAAGATGCTGAGGTTCTCTTTAGGAGAGACAAGGATGGTTCCAGGAATGAGGTGATTAGAGGGACAACACAGGCAGGAAGGTTTGGAGAAAAAGCTAGAGAAGACAGATTGAGATGGTTTGGACATGTTCAGAGAAGGGACAGTGGACACAGTGGTAGAATTGGTAGAACCTAGCTACCAGGTAGGAGACGAAGAGGAGATTGATGGATGCAATGAGAGAGGACATGGAGGTAGTTGGAGATACAAAGAACAGGGAGACATGGAAATTTTTGATTCGCTGTGGCAACCCCTGAAAAAGGGACAAGCCGAAAGGAAAAGAAGAAGAAAGAATTTTAGAAGCAAACCTTCTAAGCAAACCAAGGTTTGCTTGGTCTCTGACACAGCATTCAGCGGAAGCTATGAATTATATAACAGCCAGTCAGCAGGGACCACACCCTGCTGTCAGACACCATCATCATCTACTGTGGGTTCAGGTTTTCCATGTAGTTAAAATATAATACAGCATAAAATAATCAATGTCACCTTCTGTTTCTCCGTGATTTGTGTTAAGAAGGACAAGAACCTTAACACTAAGGTGGTGTAAAGGATTAAAAATACATTTTGAAATCCAGTGGCAGCTCTCTGGGTATCCACTAGAGGGTTCTTTAACACCACTCAGTCCCCAAACCCAGTTCAATTCCATCAGGAAGTGATGAAATTGAATGAAATTTCTCCTCTGAATGCCTCTGTGGACACAGTGCTGTGCTGACCAGTGATGAAGGGAGAAATGATGAAGTAAAAGTGATTACTAATCAAATTTAAAATAAGTTTGAAATAAATCCAACTCTCCATCCAATAGAAACCACACCGCCTGACTGAATGTAGGACACTTTGCCCTTATTCCTCCTTATCTCTCCCCCTCACACTCTCCCTCTCTCCCTCTCTCCCCCTAAGGCTCTTACTTTCTCCCCCCAGCCCTCCGTCATTTGCTGTTAGCTTCACCTTTACCTAATACTGGGATCCTTTATCTTTCCTTCCTCTGCGCACTAACTCCATCTTTCAATCATTTTTGTCTCACATCATTATATTAGCTACTTCCACAGGGGGTTGCCGTGGTAACCACTATCCTGTGAAACAGTGGGCCTGTTGACAGCATTGGTGTTGATGGAGAACACTGCAGATCTCTCTCTCACACACACACTCTTTTTCTCTCGTTGTGCAGCCTCACCATCTTGCCTTAGCAACAGCAACATGCACCACCTTCCGTCCTTCATTCATAGTCGATCACTTGATTAATTAGTTACCATAATCTCTCAACCAGGTTAAGAATTCACGTGTGGGTTTAAAAGAGAAGGATAGACAAAGCGAGAGAGAGAGAGGGAGAAAATGTCAGGAGAGGCATGTCAGAAGCATAGCCCTGATTCCATTAATGCTGTTCTGTTAATCTGGGCGTAGGCTGTGCCGCTCCATCTGTCCCAGCAGGAGCAGCACACAAAGCAGGGAGCCAGAACACCCTTATCAACACAACCAAGAGCACACACTCACACACTCACACACACACAATGAAGCACACCCTATTATCCACTCACAATATAAGAGGAAGACTGGGACGGATTTACAACGTCTCTGAAACAAAAGATGACTTTGAGCCTCGGCAAAACATCACTCCTGAAAAAACACCTGCAGACATGAACCCAAGGGTGGAATTCGCCTTATAAACTTTAGATTTACACAAATAATCTGACCTGAACAATTAAATCCACATTTTTACCAATATTTTGTCCCTACACTTAAAGAAAACTGTAAATCTTCTGTCAAAGCATCATCATCAAAGATGGGTATTTTTATGCCTGTACCAACCATGTGCTAACCAGTTCATACCAGTTCTATTTTGTTCCTTTAAAATCCTGTGTAGCCTACAATTAGAATCATTTATCTCCTATAATGTCTATAGTGGCCAGGGCTTTGAACCAGATTTGTATTGCCAATCGGAACAGAAATTATATTTTAATCTTCCTGGTTTGAGATTTTCTTACAGGTGTGATGTTCCTGAATCTGTTAGAACAAAAAATAATTCCAAGAGACAAAAAAAAGTTTCTGGGTTTCATTCTAAATGCTAAAAGTTTCACCTTCTCTGCCCTTGAACTGGTTCACGGTCCTAGTTGTACCATAGAATACTCTGGGACAGACTGTGTCACGATTCTCTTTAACTACAACTGCAGCCTGCTGTGCTGTCCCTGCTCCATTCTGTATTCATCTCACTTTCATCTTATTTCAACAAAGACAGGAAGTCTTCCCACTAACTGAACACCTTCTGGCTCTCCAGTAAAATCAAAAGGATGAAAGAAAATGCAAATCTCAAAATCCTCACTGTAAGAAGTGTATGAAGCGCTCAAAGCCCACTGTTCACTTTGGTGCTGGGCTAAAGGCAGATGTTTCTTTATATTCAATTTTTTTGTTGGGAGCAGTGGTGGCCTAGTGAATAACGAAAACCGGACTGGGGTTCAGGTTTGAATCCAGCAACTGCCATGTCACCACTGAGGTCCACTGAGCATGACACCGTCCCCACTGACTGCTCCCCCCACTGCCCACCCTCTTTGGCTGCAGTGGTGTGGATCACAATGTCCCAATGACAAGGAGTTTGTTTTCTTGTTATACAGTAAGCAAGATTTTTCTACTCCTCTTAAAGATTACCAAATGAAAGGCCTTTAGTGTAAATGAAAATACGTCTTATGTGTGTCTGAGAGCAGCCTTATATGCATTCTTACCTGCAGCACTGGACACAGTGGGCCAGTTCTGGACCAGGACTCCCTGGGCTCCCTGTAATACCGAGGACTCCTCCATGTGCACAGAACTTGAAGAAACACACATAAAAAAAAAAGTAACGCATCAGAGCAGCAGCATTCACAAAACATTTACAGATTGGTTTTGTAGAAGGGCCACCCTCAGAAATGTGACATTCAGATTAAAGGATTATATATTTTTGATCCAACATTTTCTCAAATCCAAAGGATTATTATGGATCACAGCTGCGTAACATTTTCATAATTGCTGTGTGAGGTTGATGCACCTTTGCCTCCATAGTAAAAACAACACTTTAAAGCCCTATACACAATAATATTAGAACCTTTGAGACCTGTGAGGCTTTTTTTAAGATGGAAAAACTGCAGTCAGTTATAATATAACATTATATTTTTCAAGGCACCAAGGAAGAGCAGGAGAATGACATTTATATTAACCATATTATAGG
The DNA here is from genome assembly GCA_016785265.1 of Paraplagusia blochii. Taxonomy (NCBI): domain Eukaryota; kingdom Metazoa; phylum Chordata; class Actinopteri; order Pleuronectiformes; family Cynoglossidae; genus Paraplagusia; species Paraplagusia blochii. The sequence goes on from JAFBJS010001209.1 coordinate 11,718, forward strand.
ATAAAAAAAAAATACAAGAGTCTTGATAAATTACAAAATGATAAAAAAAAAATCAACAATGTAGCATTTTTACATTATTTTCAATAAACAATTGAACCCAACAACTAAACAAGAGCTGCAAAAATTAACCTATTGCACAGCATTGTTAAATTAAATAATTATATAATTAAAAATAACTTATGCATCAACAGTCATTTTTTTATTTCAACCAATTTAAAGACTGCCAGGTTATGTGGTTAGCCAAAATTAGACTTGGTTAAGTCTTGAGAAATTCTAAGAATATGTGAGGTCGGCAGTAGTGGTCTAGGGGTTAAGGAAGCAGACTTGGGTGAGCAAGGCTCCAGGTTTGAAGCCACTTGCTACCAGGTTGACACTGTGGTGCTCCGGCTAAAGCTCCGTCCCGACCGGGCATTGGTCAAGAAGAATGAATTAATAAAAAAAAAAATCTGACTCTTACCTCTGCATCACTCCTCCTGCTCTCAGGGAGGCTGAATATCTCCAGTCTGAATTTGGCGCCTTGGGCTGCAAGAAAAAAAATGAGAAGAATTGAGTATTTGGTTCAGAAAATAATCAATAGCGAAGGAGAAGATATACAGCTCCACAATGTACACATCATCACCAGTGTTTAACCTTCATGTATCACTTCATTCTCCACCTCATCTGTGGGGAGATGGATCCAGGCTCAGCACGGAGAGAAACAATGAAGCTTCTTAATCACTCGACACACACAGTTGACATCACTGTATAATAGAACCATTACCTTGAACATGTCTCCATATTTTTTCATCACTTAAACCCTGTGTATCACACAGAGGAAACAGATCCACCGAGAATTTAACGCAAACCTGATTATGATTTAGTCAAAAAGACAGGATTGATCCTACTAACACCTTGATTAGGGGAAAACAGCACTCACACGAGATGAAAAATCATCCCCCGTTTACTCACACTGAGTTAATACTATACAAAATGTGTCAAAACCAGTAAAAAAAATACTTCACAAAAGACAATAAAACCTTTATACCTGTTTTTCTAGTATTGTAAAAAAAAAAAAAGTATTTTTACACTTCACGTTTTGCATCAACCAAAGAATTTTATTTTCCCCTTCCCATCTGTCTCTGTCTTCACACTTCCGAGGACATAGAGAACAAATCTTGGCATCTTTTCATCTTGAGAAAAAAAGAGTGAAACACTCGAATCCTGTTGGTGGAAGAACTACAGAAAAATGAAACTTAAGGATCAGTGAGGAATGTGGTGTTAAAAACCTGCAGAAATATTACTTTTTAGTTCTTCAAACTTTCTTCCTGCAATTTTCCTCACTTGGGATTTGTCCTCTCGAAATCTGTGTATGCCAACAGGCGTGTTAACAGAGAGTCTCTGATGCGTCCAAATCGCCTGTCATGCTCGCAGTGACATTTAACAGATCACCCCGGGGAGGAGGCATCTCAGCTTTTTGTTTGTCAGGAACACAAAAGTGAAAAGAGAGCGACAACAAAACGAGGAAGAAAAAGTTCTGTCTTATGCCTGACCTTCACGTCCTCCGTCTCCTTTGGTTCCTTTCTTTGCTGTCATACAGTTTGTCTACCTCTTAGAGGACGCTGAAGAAGATATGAGTCGGCATCTTGTTGGGAATTACAGCAGTATATCAGAGATTTAGTAAAATCAAGAGGCTGGGAAATGAAACAAAAATAAAAAAGCAGGAGAGAGTCTGACACAATTCAGAACTGAGGAGGCCTAATGGAGTAATTCCCTGCGTCAGAATATAAGATGGCCACCAAATTCATCAAATCCTCTTCAAGATCTAATCCTCCCTAATGGACCTTCTGTTATGTAAGTGGGCACTTTAAAACTCATCCATATGACTTCATGAAACCTTCATGAAACTCCCTCAGGCCTTTACACCTCAGTGTTAAATCAGTGGCTCAGAAACAGTGATGTGCAGAATGGTTGCTTCATTTTTTGCCCCCACTGACATTTTGCCAAAGGGCCGTATTAGCATTTATTGTTCAACACAAAAGAAAAAAAAGGTAAAAAAATGAAATAAAAAATCAGTTTTCCACTGTAATACAACACTTCAGACCAGTCTTGTAATACTCACATTCATCCACAGCAGTGTCTACCACTGAGACCATCCAACAAAACCATTTTTAAGCATTGACTTGCAGTGGAATCCTTCTGTAAATCTTGAGGACCTCGTTAACATTCAACTTTCACATCAAGGTGTGGGCCATAAAATATCGCTCTATGGACCACTAATGGCCCACGGGCCGCAAGTTTGAGACCCCTGTTTTAAAGTGTTCATCTTTTCTAATCACTGTTAAGAAGTTTTTTGTCTTGGTTTTGTCCAGCTGTTAAAAGGGAAAAAAGTGTGATTTCTGCCTCATCACCCAAGTGACCCAAAAGATTATGTTTCACCGCAGGTCATGAAAACATTTTGACTTGACTCAAACTTTTCCAAAAGAGGATTATTAGAAGCCTGGGAAAGAAATGTAAAACTGCCCTGCAGTCGTAGTATACGAGTAAAAAAAACTGGAACCCAAAAAAATTAACAGCAGTTTAGAAAAGCTGATTTTCCGTACCCTTTAATCTCATTTTGATGCAACAACTCTGGCATCTTTGAAAGTGTCGTCTAAATAAAGCCACGAGCCAAACCAAAATCCTTATACTCAGGTGGACTCGGCAACTGGGTCGGGGAGGAATTTAGCCGTTTTCTCATCTTCTCCCGAATTAAAAAAACTAAAGGGCATGAAGGAATGAAAAGGGACATAAACCCAACTCTCTGGGACTCTTTGGGACTCGCGGCTCCCCGATTGTCCTGGTTGCAATTCTTCCAGCAACAACAATGCTATCGGGCAAATGCAGGCAGGCTTTGGACACTTCCCTCCTAGGATGCCTCAGCTTTGTGTTTGTCTCGGTCGGGAGAGGATGTATCTGTGCTTCCGAGCATGACCAAGACGATCTCAAGGCTGCAAAAACATCCAGCTGAAATGTTTACCACTAAGAAGGAACATTGGTGGAGACGGACGAACGGAGGGTGCATGTAAAAATAGAGAGATTATTGTCCCTGAAACTGTGACCGTATATATTTATGAGGATAAAAATGTTGGCAGCGTCTCATGCACACACCTTGTTCCCACTCTAATACATCATATATGACTTTGTCTCTTAAATGGAGACCTTGAATTTCAGTCTTCTTTTGTCCCTATCTTTCTCTCCATCTCTCCTGCCTCCCATTTCCTGTCTGCTGACGTCAACAACACATGCTGGGGGGTGGATGTCTAGGTGGGGGGCGGGTATTTACTGGCAGCTCCCTGGAAACAGACTGGTTCATCATTTCATTATGGCGCTGAGAACAGTCTCCATGGCAACCAAAGACGGCAGCGCTAACCTCGACAGCACAAAGGACACACCCTTGCAAGGGAGAAAAACAGGAAGTGCACGTATCGACCAGAAGAAAAAGATGAAGATGTGAAACAATACACATTATTTTTTTCTTTTTCTGCTCATGTTAGAGAATCTGCAGGGCTGTTACTGTGTCAGGTTTCTCTTTCAAACCAATGCACCAGCAAAACTGGGATCGAACCACTTAGTTGTCAGCCTCCACCAGGCTGGAGGTCAATAATTTATTGTTATTTGTGGCCGCAGCTGATGTCAAACCTAACGTTCTACGTGAGGAATATACAGCAAATGTCAAACCACTAATGCCACGTTACACGTTAGTATCCTTGCTGTATTAAAATAATAATAATGATAAAAAATAAAATTATTTATTTGTCATATTCACTCTTTTTTTTCTGACAGTGATTGATTCTGCTCAACCCTGCCCAGACTGCAGAGCTGAAGCGAAGGGAGCAGAAGAGCCGATACCTTCATCCTGGAGCTCCGTGTTGCTGCAGCGACTACAGCGGAAAATTACCTGCCCCTCCCTCCCTCCCTCTCTCTGCCACACTTCCACAGTCAGCTGCAGCAGCAGTGGTCGGTGCTGCAGCAGCAGTGGTCGGTGCTGACCACTATTCTTACGCAGAGAGGAAGAAAACTGCGCTGTGCTGCAGATATTTTGCAACGATATGAACCAGGCGTATCTGCAATTTTAAGTCACTTGAAAAAAAAAAATACTACATCAGATTCAGTGTCGTGGTGTTGCAGCAGGCCGCCATCTTTAAATCTCATGCTGACCCACTTCTCATCTCCACATTGCTGCTGCTGCTGCGCATCGCCCCAGGCCGCTCTCCTTCACACCCACACCCAGAGACCAGGCTTGGTTTTTATTAACTATTCCAACTAACTAGTCAATCTGCAGACATCAGATTTTTTTTTTACACAGGAACAAAACACCCAGATAGAAGCAGTGACAACCATCACTCTGCAGGAGCAACACGAATTCACGTTGGATTCGGTTCGGTAATGAAAGTATATTAGGTCGTGTTTACAGCACACCGAGGCTGACTGCACACATGTCCCCTGGAATGGACATTAATTCACCGTGTCCCGTCCTCCCCTTTCTCTCAGCTGCTCCCCTTCCGGGAGGATACTGGTGAAGGAGAAGGGGGGAGGGGAACGGGAGAAGGTTCGACCGCATGAAGGCGGAGGAGGAGGGTGAGGAAGAGGAGACTGAAGAGAAGAGAACAGAATGGATAAAATGAATATCGAGCGTGTTTTGTCGATGTACAGCAAATATATATTAAATGGAGATGATGTGATATTTTATGCACTTAATCTATATTATATTGTCAACCTAGTGCATGATTCTCACTAATAATTGTAATAATCAAATAATTTGAGTCTTTTGACTTTAATAAAAGATATGTGATGTATTTAATATGTGGCAGAATGAATCACTTGAACAGAAGAACAGCAATATTCCAGTTAACAATAAGGTCTGAACCTGGCAATCATTCACTAAATTTGCAATTCAACTGAAGTGATGTCAACATGACTCAACCAAGACATGAGCTCATAATCCCCTGAGTATAAAACCCAGGAACCAGTGAGTCCTTTTGTCCCAATATATGAAATGGAAAAATGCACATTACAAAGAACTATGGTACAAAATAAGTAGGAGTGGAACAGAAACACCACCTACACAAAAGGTGCTACAAAAATAATTCTATGTTTCTATTTTATATAGAACACGCACAAAGGCCGTCACCAAAACCAGGTGACTCACAAATATGGAACACTGTTGACAACGTATACAGCCACCCCCCCAACTGTAATCATCAGTGACACCACATGACAACAACTAATGTCGGGGATACGCAGCTCAACAACAACAACATAAAAAAAGAGAGCCAATTTACTCTATGTGCAGACAACGGTGTGAAAAATGTTTAAAGTTTAAGCAATTCTTCTTCTCAATTGCTTAACCATTGTTTCCCACAGCAAGTCAACATTTTCCATCTCACCCTGTTCTCTGTATCTTCTACTCTAGCTCCAACTACCTCCATGTCCTGCCTCACTGCACCCACCAATCTCCTCTTTGTCTTTGGCATTATTCTACCAATGTATCCACTAAACATCTCCAAACCATCTCAATCCGTCTTCTCTAGCTTTTTCTCCAGACCTTCCTGTTTGTGTTGTCCCTCTAATCACCTCATTCCTGATCCTGTCCATCCTTGTGTCTCCTAAATTTCAGCATCTCCACCTCCAGCTCTGTCTCCTGTCTTCTACCTATTCCTAGTGTCTTTAATCCATCCATCATGACTGGTCTCACTGTGAATCTTTCTCTTCACTTTAGCTGACACTATTCCATCAAAGATCATGACGCATATAGCAGACGTTTGTGAATTAGGAAAATCAGCACCATGGTCAGCGACCGACAACATCAGTGGACAGATAAACGAAACAGAACAAGATCCTCAACTGAGCAGAAAATTTAGGAAAACACACTAAAGTAATTACCAAGGAGTTGGTACGTTGTCAGTCACCATCTCACCTTTTCTTTATTGGGTAAAGTCTGAGTCCTGCTGTAAGTGTCTCCGCCATTGATACTGATCAGTTCTCCATCTATTGGTGGAAACTGTGCAGGGAAAACCACTACGTCACTCTTCAGAGTGTCTGAACTGAAGCAGACGTCATACTGTTGAGTGGCTTTAGAGTAAGACCAGCTCCCATCAGGGTTGGTGGTGATCATGGGGGCACCATAACCGTTAAATGTTCCACTCGTTCTGTGACACTTGACAGCTATTAAACAGATGAGGCTCAGAAGAAAGATGGCTGACACTGAGACAATGGCTATAAGAAGGTAGAGATTCAAAGAAGTGAAGTTCTCCTCTTTGACTGGAACGTGTCTGAACTGAGTCTGGATGTCAGCTGAGCTTTCAACCACCACCACCTCCAAGGACACAGTAGCTGTCAGAGAAGGTTCTCCATGATCAGATATCAGCACCACCAAATTATGGGTTTTCAGATCATTGTCACTCATTCTCCTCTTAGTCTTAATTTCTCCAGTGCTGGTTCCGATCCGGAATAGATTGTTCCCTTTGGTCTCAGTGAGATGATAAGAGAGCAGAGCGTTGTATCCAGAGTCTGCGTCCACAGCCCTGACCTTTGCCACAATATGTCCTGCTTCAACGTTATAAGGGACGGTCTCACTGTGGACAGAGCTGTGCTCAGAGTACGGAGACAGAATCACAGGAATGTTGTCGTTTTCATCTAAGATGTAAACATTCACAGTCGCGTTGCTGCTCAGAGGAGGAGATCCAGAGTCTGTGGCCTGGACTCTGAACTGAAACGTCTTCATCTCCTCGTAGTTGAAGGACTGAAGACTGATGATCTCACCAGTGTCTGAGTTAACGTTCACTACTGACCCAATCACATTATTCTTACTATTAGTTACTACCGAGAATGTGACTCTGGCATTTTCCTCCGCGTCGGCGTCATCTGCCGTCATGGTGTGGATGACTCCGCCAACTGCACTATTTTCTTTGACAAATACATTTATCACTGGTTCTTTGAAACGAGGTGCGTTGTCATTCACATCAGCGACGCGCACCACAACCACACAGGTGCTGGACAGGGGCGGAACCCCTTCGTCCGTCGCCTCTATTGTTAAATTATATGTGGCTGCGCGTTCCCGGTCCAGAGGCCCGTTCACTACTAACGAATAATGATTTTTGTAGGTGTTTTTAATGGTGAACGGGACCGAATCAACCATCCTGACTCTGACTACACCGTTTTTATCCGAGTCGTCGTCTCGGACTGTTATGAGTCCAACCATGGTGTCCACGGCGGCGTCCTCCCTCACTACACCCACAAAAGACGTCACTGAAATATTGGGCGCGTTGTCGTTGATATCTGTGATTTCTACGAGAACTTTACAATGTGACGCTCTCGGGGTTGGACCTTTGTCTTTGGCCTGGACACGTATTTCAACCGCATTATTCTTCTCATGGTCCAGATCACCGTTTACGGTGATTTCCCCGGTTTGAGGATTGATTGCAAATTTATTGACATCGTTGTCATTGTCATGATTTATGAAGGAATATTCTATTTCCCCGTTAGGACCTTCGTCTAAATCCCGAGCATTTATAAGAATCACCGATGCGCCTCGCGGTGTGTTTTCCGGCACTACGGCTTTGTACAGCGGCTTATCAAAAACTGGAATATTATCGTTGACATCCTGCACATTGATACTTATATGTACAGTCCCTGATTTTGGAGGTTTTCCTCCATCCACGGCCGTCAATACGAGTTTCACCACCGTCTTCTGCTCCCGGTCTAACGGTTTCTGCAGCACCATCTCGGCGGACAAAGGATGATCTCCATCGTTCTGCACATCCAGAGTGAAATGCTCATTCTGGCTCAGCTTGTAGCTCTTTACGCTGTAACTACCGACATCTGCGTCAAAGGCGTTCGGTAAAGTGAACCGTTCACCGGGAATGGCTGACTCGGACACGTTCAAAACGATACCCGGGATGCGAAATGTAGGCGCGTTGTCATTGATATCCAAGATTTTAACCTCAAAGCGATAGAGACCCAGAGGAGCGTTGATGATGGCCTCCACCTCCAGAGAACACTTCACATTGCGGGAGCAGAGCTCCTCCCTGTCGATCCTGTCCCTCACCAGGAGAATCCCGGTCTTTGCGTTCACTTCCAAATACTTCGTATTAGGTCCTGAGATCTGGAAGCCACGTCTTTCTAGTTCGTTCACGTCTAAGTGTAAATCCTTGGCCAAAGGGCCCACGGTGGTGCCGATGCTCGATTCCTCCGTAAGCGAATACACGATCTGCGTCGCTGTAAGACTCCATAGGTGGAAAAGATGGAGAAAAAGATCAATCCAATACCGACCCGATCCCCGTCTGTGCAACTTCAGCGTCATCTCGGAGAAACATGCGCTAAAATGAATCCAACACTAACATGTCGTTACAACGACCACAAGGTCCAACCAGAACACAGACTGTACTGATGCGAACAAAGAATTCCACAGTCTCTCTCTCTCTCTCTTTTATAGTCAAAAGACGGTTTACTCCATAGGGCGATAGCGACATCTTGCGGTTATTTCAATAATAAAGCAATGTACCAACCAAGAAATAAATTAGTTCGTGTTTTATAGAAAAGTCATGGTTAAAAATGTGATCACACCTAAATAAACCAAAGCAACTCCCATATCTAATGGACAGAAAATGTAAAAAATGTGAGAGTGTAGAAATACAACGTTAAGGGTCTTTTTTTAATGTGATTTTGACCTTTTGACCTCACCTTTTCTGTGTTAGGCAAAGTTTGAGTCTTTCTAAAAGTGTCTGTTCCACTGATGCTGATGAGTTTCGCATCAACAGGCGGAAACGGTGCCAGGAAAACAACGACATCACTTTTTAGAGTGTCTGAATTGAGATATTTTCAGCACAATGGATAGCGCCCATACACAAAACCAGTTGAAAACTTCTAAAAATCTAATTTTTCAGTGACATAATAAGAGAATGCGTCCTTAGATACTTGTTTAAAGTCTTAGTGGACTGGGCTGTGTCAGGTTTAACAGAAATTGGTTTCTGGAAGATCTTTTAACTCACCTTCTCTTTATTGGGTAAAGTCTGAGTCCTGCTGTAAGTGTCTCCTCCATTGATACTGATCAGTTCTCCATCTATTGGTGGAAACTGTGCAGGGAAAACCACTACGTCACTCTTCAGAGTGTCTGAACTGAAGCAGACGTCATACTGTTGTGTCTCTTTAGAATAAGACCAGCTCCCGTCAGGGTGGGTGGTGATCATGGGGGCGCTGTACCTCCCGAAACTGTTATCAGTCCTGTAGCATCTGACAGCTATTAAACTGATGAGGCTCAGCAGAAAGATGACCGATACCGATACTATGGCAATCAGCAGGTACATGTTCAAATCAGAGAAGTTGTCTTCTTTTATGGGCACGTGTCTGAACTGAGTCTGGATGTCAGCTGAGCTTTCAACCACCACCACCTCTATGGACACAGTAGCTGTCAGAGAAGGTTCTCCATGGTCAGATATCAGCACCACCAAAGGATGAGTTTTCAGGTCATTGTCACTCATTCTCCTCTTAGTCTTAATTTCTCCAGTGCTGGTTCCGATCCGAAACAGATTGTTCCCTTTGGTTTCAGAAAGGTGATATGAGAGCAGAGCGTTGTATCCAGAGTCTGCGTCCACAGCCCTGATCTTTGCCACAATATGTCCTGCTTCAACGTTATAAGGGACGGTCTCACTGTTAACGGAGCTGTGCTCAGAATATGGAGCCAGAATCACAGGACTGTTGTCGTTCTCATCCGAGATGAAAACATTCACAGTCACGTTACTGCTGAGTGGAGGAGATCCAGAGTCTGTGGCCTGGACTTTGAACTGAAGTGTTTTCAACTCCTCATAATTAAACGACTGCAAACTGGTTAAATCTCCAGTTTCTGAGTTAATACTCACAAAGGATGTGATTGGAAGATCCCTGAATTTGTCATCCAATAGAGAATATGTCACCTTTGCATTTTCTTCTCTGTCATAATCAACTGCAGTTACACTTATGAGTGAACTTCCCACTGCGCTATTCTCCTTAATATACGCATTAATCACAGGCTTCAAGAACAGAGGTGCGTTGTCATTAACGTCGGACACTTGAATGGAAACAACACTGGTGCTGGACAGAGGGGGCGCTCCTTCATCTGTGGCTATGACTGTAACATTATACTGAGGGACGCTCTCTCTGTCCAGAGGCCCGTCGACTATTAATGAGTAATAATTCTTATAGTTCACCTTCAACTTAAAGGGAACAGGATCTAAAATTTTCGCACTGGCCAGACCGTTGTTACCACCGTCTTTATCTGTCACCGTTACTAAAGCGACCACTGTGCCCACAGCGGCATCTTCCTTAACTGGGCTCATTAGAGAGGTGATAATTATTTCAGGCATGTTGTCATTGACGTCAGTGACTTCTACTAACACTTTGCCGTGGACCCTTCTAGAAGGCGTTCCCTTGTCTCTTGCCTGGACACGGATATCATATGCTGTGTGTTCCTCATAATCCACTTTCCCTTTGACAGTAATTTCTCCTGTGTCTGGGTTAATGGAGAACACAGAGTCGGGATTAAAATTCCCACTTTCAATAAATGAATATATTATTTCACCATTTGTCCCTTCATCCAAATCAGTGGCAATGACTGTAACAATAGGCGTCTGTACCGGAGCATTTTCTAAAACTTGGGCCTTATACAGCGATTTACTGAATACTGGGACATTGTCGTTTATATCAATAACATAAACCTCTATTTCTAAAGTCCCAGATCGCACTGGTTTCCCTCCGTCTAAAGCAGTTAAGGTCAAATGAATGATGGATTCTTTCTCCCTATCTATAGATTTGCGTAATATTAACTCAGCATGCTCGTTTTGTTGGCTGCCACCCTGTTCATCCAGTGAGAAATACTCATTAGTACTGAGCTTGTATCGTTGGACCGAGTTGCTGCCCGTGTCTGCGTCATTCGCCATCGGGAGCAGGAACCTCTCTCCGGTGAAAGACGATTCTGAAATGTTAAAAGTCTTTACCTTTTCTCGAAAATACGGTGCGTTATCGTTAATATCATTAATCTGGATCTCAATGCGCTGCACCTGCGTGGGGTGGCTCATCATGGCTTCGAGATTCATGGAACACTTCGGCGTGTTCGGACACAGCTCCTCGCGATCAATCCTATCGCACACGAACAGAGAACCCGTTTGCAAATCCACGTCGAAAAATTGACGGAAATTCCCAGCGACAATTCGTAGATCCCGTCTTTCCAACTCCTGGACGCTCATTTGTAAATGCTTTGCAAGATTCCCGACTACCGTTCCTTTGTCCACCTCCTCTGACACGGAGAAAGACAGCTGCCCCGTACATCCATCACACAGCGAAAGCAAAATGAATACTAGTATCCAGACCGAGTCCGTTAGATTCCAGTGTCCCATCGTTGACAAAACAGAAAAAAAATACAAATAATTCAAATAATTTTCCGAGCTCGAGGCTTCTGTGTCGCGCGGACATTTGTGTTTCCAACAAAGCTCAGATCGACTCTGGTGTCTCACACACAGAGGAGGAGTCTGAGAGAAAGGAAATGGGCTACATCACATTGAATGGTCTCGAGCGACACCATCTGTTACAGAGGTGTAACTGTCGGTGTCGTCACTCATTGGTGCAACTAAAAAAACGAAAGCTAAAGAAGGTGTGTGAATCCAATACATGTCTTCAATCATAACGAATTATTATTTTAAGATATGTTACATATTATTAGAGCTAGAGCTAAAGCGTGTGTTTAGTGGTAAAGACGAAACAAAGTACAAAGTTCAGCACCATGGACAGCGCCATTTTTTCTCCTTCCGGCTTGTCCTTTTTTTCATGGGGTTGCCAGAGCGAGTCAACAATTTCCATCTCCTCCTGTCCTCTGTATCCTCAACTCTGACTCCATCTACCTCCATGTCCTCCCTCATCCATCAATTTCCTCTTCGTCTCCTACGTGGTAGTAGCAACTCTAGGATCATTCTTCTACTAATGTAACCACTGTCCCTCCTCTGAACATGTCCAAACCATCTCAATCTGCCCCCTGTCTTCCACCTACTCCTAGTGTTTCTAATCCATCCATCCTAGCTGGTCTAACAACTGCCATGTAAACCTTTCAATTCACCCGCAACTGGGCAAAGTGGGTTTCTTGAAGAAGTTAAGAAGAACAGGAGATGAGAAAAGAAGACGTCCCTGCCCTCATCCAAGAGGGAGGGATCTTCAGTTCTTTAACTGAGGAAGCCTCTTGGATGATAGAGGAAATGTCTATGACAGGAAACCTGAACAGACTAGTACTGAAAGTTAAGGAAAATGTCTATAAAGCAGCAAAACAACAGGGATTTAAGAAAATAAACAAAACACCATCAGCTACTTCCAGGCAAGATGTATGATTATATAAATTCAACAAAAAAGGTCAATATATTGTGTTCAATTTTACGAATTCTTAATCTAGAGATGGACCACATTTTTTAAGCAACTCACCTTTTCTTTATTGGGTAAAGTCTGAGTCATGGTATAAGTGTCTCCTCCATTGATACTGATCAGTTCTCCATCTATTGGTGGAAACTGTGCAGGGAAAACCACTACGTCACTCTTCAGAGTGTCCGAACTGAAGCAGACGTCATACTGTTGAGTCTCTTTCGAGTAAGACCAGCTCCCGTCAGGGTGGGTGGTGATCATGGGGGCGCTGTATCTGTTGAACCTGTTGTCTGTTCGGTGGCATTTAACGGCTATTAAACTGATGAGGCTCAGGAGAAAGATGGCTGACACTGACACAATGCCGATCAGAAGATAGAGGTTCAGAGAAGAGAAGTTCTCCTCTTTGACTGGCACGTGTCTGAACGTCTGGATGTCAGCTGAGCTTTCAACCACCACCACCTCTATGGACACAGTAGCTGTCAGAGAAGGTTCTCCATGGTCAGATATCAGCACCACCAAAGGATGAGTTTTCAAGTCATTGTCACTCATTCTCCGCTTAGTCTTGATTTCTCCTGTGCTGGTTCCGATCCGGAACAGATTGTTCCCTTTAGTCTCAGTGAGATGATATGAGAGCAGAGCGTTGTATCCAGAGTCTGCGTCCACAGCCCTGGCCTTTGCCACAATATGTCCTGCTTCAACGTTATAAGGGACGGTCTCACTGTTAACGGAGCTGTGCTCAGAATATGGAGCCAGAATCACAGGACTGTTGTCGTTCTCATCCGAGATGAAAACGTTCACAGTCACGTTACTGCTGAGTGGAGGAGATGGAGNNNNGGACACAGTAGCTGTCAGAGAAGGTTCTCCATGATCAGATATCAGCACCACCAAATTATGGGTTTTCAGGTCATTGTCACTCATTCTCCTCTTAGTCTTAATTTCTCCAGTGCTGGTTCCGATCCGGAAAAGATTGTTCCCTTTAGTCTCAGAGAGATGATATGAGAGCAGAGCGTTGTATCCAGAGTCTGCGTCCACAGCCCTGATCTTGGCCACAATATGTCCTGCTTCAACACTATATGGAACCGTCTCACTGTTCACAGAACCGTGCTCTGAATATGGAGCAAGAACCGTGGGACTGTTGTCGTTCGTATCTAGAATAAAAACGTTTACCGTCACGTTACTGCTCAGTGGAGGAACACCAGAGTCTGTGGCCTGGACTCTGAACTGGAAGGTTTTTAACTCTTCATAGTTGAAGGACTGCAGACTGGTTAAGTCTCCAGTCTCTGAGTTGATGCTCACAGCAGAAGTTATAGGAACATGTTTGGACTCAGCAATCACAGAATACGTTACTTTGGCATTTTCATTGATGTCGGGATCCAGTGCAGTTACAGTAAAAATACGATTTCCAACCGGACTGTTTTCCTTCACGTAAATGTTAATAAACGGCTGAAGAAAACGAGGTGCGTTATCGTTGACGTCAGAGACGTGAACAGTAAGAACGCTACTAGTGGACAGAGGTGGTACTCCCTCATCAGTAGCCTGGATGGTGACATTATAAAGAGAAAATGTTTCCCTGTCCAGTGAACCATCCACCACTAAAGAGAAATAATTTTTATAATTCGGTTTTAACTTGAACGGTGCGGTTCCTACTAAATTACAATTAATTTGACCGTTTTTCCCACCGTCCTTATCGGTGACCGTCACCAAGGCAACAACGCTGCCTATTTCAGCGTCCTCTTTCACGGGATTCATCAGTGACGTCACTACAATTTCTGGGGCGTTATCGTTCATATCGACCACCTCCACCAGCAGCTTCCCGTTCGCCCTGCGCGGAGAGGAACCTCTGTCCGTGGCCTGGACGTGGATTTCATAGGCGGGCTGCGTTTCGTGATTCAAGTCTCCTTTCACCGTGATCTCCCCCGTGTCTGCGTTCATAGAAAACACATCTGCGGGGTTGAAGTTCGCCCGCTTGACAAAGGAGTAAACGACCCTCCCGTTGTCCCCGTCGTCCAGGTCCGTGGCGTTGAGATGTATCACCAACGACCCCACCGGGGAGTTCTCATTGATCCGCGCCTTGTACAGCGTCCTGCTGAACACGGGTGTGTTGTCATTGACGTCCAGGACGTTCACGTTGATGTGCACGGAGCCACTTTTTGCAGGATTTCCGCCGTCTACAGCGGTCAGCGTCAGTTTCACAACAGATTGTTTTTCTCTATCAAGCGGTTTCACCAGCACTAACTCAGCAGAGACGCTGTGTTCCCCGTTGTTCTGTACGTCTAAGGAAAAATACTCATTCGGCCCCAGTTTGTAGGTTTTTATAGAATTACTACCTGCATCTGCATCGAGAGCCAGAGGCAGCAAGAAGTGCTCGCCCGTGGGAGAAAATTCAGATATGTTCAGTGAATGTGATTCCTCCACGAACGTAGGTGCGTTGTCATTTATATCAACAATCACCACCTCGATACGGCGCAGCACCATGGGGTTGTTCAGTATGGCCTCGTAGTTTAACGTGCATTTTACAGCGCCGGGACAAATGTCCTCGCGGTCTATGCGCTCGTTCACGTACACGTCCCCCGTCCTAACGTTTGCGTCGAAATATTTCTTACTGTATCCCGAAACCATGTTGAAATTCCTGGTTTGCAGGTCCCGCACGTTGACATTCAGATCCTTAGCGATATTCCCCACCACCGTCCCTTTGTCCACCTCCTCAGAAACAGAGTATGAGATCTGTGCACTGCACCAGTCAGATAGAAACAGGACAAAGAGCCAATAGAAGATCCCGTCATTCCGTCCGACGTCCATCGTCCAAACGAGGACACCAGGAAAACTGTACATCCCAGAAAAACGCGACTAAACGCCGATGTGTTCAACGACATCCACCCCGTTCCTCTGCTCTCATCGTGATTTCTGACAAAGAACTCCCCGTCTGCCCTACGTCACAGCCAGAGGAGGAGACTTGAGAAGATCGAGCTTAAAATAATGTTGTGGTCAATTACGACCCCTGGCGTCACAACAGAGGTATGGAAAAAGCTACAAGGTTGAAATAACAGCTGATCCATTATATATTTTTTCACTTATCTATAATGAAATATCATGAGAATTAATATCCTATAACAAAGTACTGGCTTTGAAATTAAATCTACTCAACAGTTAGATAATAATAAGGATTCAATAGCAAGAGAAACGGAAAGAGATATTTTCAGCACAATGGACAGCGCCCATACACAAAACCAGAAGAAAACTATTAAAAAAATCGAATTTTTCAGTGACATAAATGGGAGGATGCGTCTTTAGATACTTGATTAAAAGACTAAGTGGACTGGACTGTGTCAGGTTTAACAGTATTTGGTTCCTGGATGATCTTTAACTCACCTTTTCTTTATTGGGTAAAGTCTGAGTCCTGCTGTAAGTGTCTCCTCCATTGATACTGATCAATTCTCCATCAATTGGTGGAAACTGTGCAGGGAAAACTACTACGTCACTCTTCAGAGTGTCTGAACTGAAGCAGACGTCATACTGTTGAGTCTCTTTGGAGTAGGACCAACTCCCGTCAGGGTGGGTGGTGATCATGGGGGCGCTGTATCTGTTGAACCTGTTGTCTGTTCGGTGGCATTTGACAGCTATTAAACTGATGAGGCTCAGAAGAAAGATGGCTGACACTGAGACGATGCCGATCAGAAGATATAGGTTCAGAGAAGAGAAGTTCTCCTCTTTGACTGGCACGTGTCTGAACTGAGTCTGGATGTCAGCTGAGCTTTCAACCACCACCACCTCTATGGACACTGTAGCTGTCAGAGAAGGTTCTCCACTGTCGGAGACCAACACTATGACAGGATGGGTTTTCAAGTCATTGTCACTCATTCTCCTCTTAGTCTTGATTTCTCCAGTGCTGGTTCCGATCCGGAACAGATTGTTCCCTTTGGTCTCAGTGAGATGATATGAGAGCAGAGCGTTGTATCCAGAGTCTGCGTCCACAGCCCTGATCTTTGCTACAATGTGTCCTGCTTCAACGTTATAAGGGACGGTTTCGCTAAAAACACTGCTGTGTCCAGTATATGGCGCTAAAACCACGGGACTGTTATCATTCTCGTCAAGAATAAACAGATTGACAGTCACGTTGCTGCTAAGTTGAGGAACACCAGAGTCTGTGGCCTGGACTTTGAATTGAAACGTTTTCATCTCCTCGTAATTGAACGACTGCAGACTGGAAATATCTCCAGTTTCCGGGTTTACGGATAAAAGAGAAGATAGCGGGATGTTTTTCGGTGCACTGTTTATCATTGAATAGGTCAACTTCGCATTCTCATTCAGATCCGGATCAAACGCGTTCACAGTATGAATGGCTGATCCGGTTGGAGAGTTTTCTTTCACGTAAATGTTAATCACAGCTTCCTTAAAACGAGGTGCGTTGTCATTGACATCAGAGACATGGACAGCAATGACCCTGTGGCTGGACAGAGATGGACTTCCTTCATCTGCAGCTGTGATAGTGATGTTGTAAAGATTCATTTTTTCTCTGTCCAGTTGTCCATCTACTACTAGCAAATAGTCATGTTTATAGTTCGACTTCAGGGTGAACGGAACCGAACCCTCAACCCTACATCGAACTGCACCGTTGCTTCCTTTGTCTTTGTCGCTCACAGTTATAAAAGCCACTACTGTTCCTAACTCCGCGTTCTCTTTCACCGGCGTCACGAGTGACGTCACCAATATGTCTGGAGCATTGTCATTCACGTCAATGATTTCTATCAATAACTTTGCATGTGCACTTCGAGGCGGGGTCCCCTGGTCCATTGCTTGGACTCTGACTTCATAAGCAGGTGTCTCCTCATGATCTAACGTTCCCTTCACTGTGATTTCTCCAGTTTCTGGATTTAGATCGAACAAAACTGACGGATCAACATTTCCCTTTTTGAGAAACGAGTAGATGATCACACCATTCAGACCTTCATCTAAATCTGTCGCATTCACTTTGATGAGACGTGAACCTGGAGGCGCATCTTCTCTGATTCGTACTTTATAAAGGGATTTGCTGAACGTGGGTATATTATCGTTAACATCGATCACGTTCACGACCAGATCTAAAGAACCCGATCGCTGAGGTTTACCTCCATCCATGGCAGTCAACACGAGTCTGAGCACCGATACTTTCTCTCTGTCTAAGGCTTTCTGCAGCACCAACTCGGCGGACACGCCGTGCTCGCCACCGCTGTGCACATCCAGAGAGAAATGTTCGTTCTCGTTCAGCTTGTAGCTCTTCACTGAGTTGCTGCCGATGTCTGCATCCACTGCTATGGGCACAAAATAACGCTCACCGGGTAACGAGGACTCAGATATATCCAGAGAATAAGTATTTTCACTAAATGATGGCGAATTATCGTTTATGTCTAAAATATTAATTTCCACGCGGTGCACAATCATCGGGTCACTGAGAACAGCCTGGATATTCAAGGAACATTTCTCCTCACTGGAGCAAATCTCCTCTCTGTCTATTCTCTCCTCGACAAAGATGTTTCCGCTCTGCGAATTCACGGCAAAATATTTCTTACTGTAACTCGAGACAAGTCGCAGATCTCTGGTGTCTAGTTCCTTGACGTTGATGTTTAGATCCTTCGCAATGTTCCCCACGACCGTGCCTTTGTTCACCTCCTCGGAAATCGAGTAGGACAACTGCGAGGCGGACCGTCCGCAGAGACAAAGGACTGTAACCACGTAAATCCACCAGGTTTCGGTCTGACGTCGAAAATACATTGTGGACGCATAGAAGAATCAACCACACAAAAGAGTTTATATCCAGTGTCGGTGTTTAAATCCAGAAAATACGATTATCGTGTTGTTACTCCTGCTCTCCACGTCTCGGCCCCTTTTAGTGCGAGAGACTGAGAACGATTTCCTTTATGCAGCCCGGGGAGGAGTTTTTGTGCAAATAAAATACATAAAGATTTGTGGTCTGCTGCGACCTCTAGTGGTAAAACTTTGGTATGACGTGCTCAATGCTCGACCACAATAGATATGTGAACAGAATAAAAAAACGTGGTATAAAAGACAAAAATTCCATTCAATTCAACTATCAATTCATGCACCCGTACATATTTCAATTTTGCCAAATCTGGCAAAAGGGAAAAGGCACAAAATACAAGCCAGATGAAATTCATCAACACCATCCAGCAGCACGCATTGATGACTGGTTGAAACTAAACTAATCCTTTTACAACGTGAACAGGAAATTAGAAAATCTAGCACCACGGACAGCGCAGTTTTAAGTATGGCAAAGGTTTTTCCGGTGAATATTGCAGCATCTTATTGGCTTAGAGACACTAGAAATAGGTAGAATACAGGCTGCAGAGCAGGAGGTGGAGGAGTTAAATATGCTGAGGTTCCATCTAGGAGTTACAAGGATGGAGAGAATCAGGAATGAGATAATTAGGGGGACAAAAAGACAGGAAAGTTTGGAGAAATGGCTAGAGAAGACAGAGTGAGATGGTTTGGTCAAGACGTGTCATTCTTTAGATGAAGCTGCCAGGTAGGAGACAGAGAGGAGATTGATGGGTGCAGTGAGGGAGGACATGGAGGTAGTTGGAGTTAGAGTTGAAGACACAGGAGGCACAGGAGGAGATGGAATACGTTGAATCATTGTGGCAACCCCTGAAGAAGGGACAAGCCGAAAGAAGGAGAAGAAGATTGCAGAATTTTACTTCAGGGAAATGCTCAGAAATTATTTTATATTTATACACCTCACAGACAGACAAGAAACCCAAAAGAAACCCAGCCAAGACAATGATAAGAGTCCTGAGAACTGGAGACACCAGCAAGACACCAGCAACGTTTGACAAGTGAAGACATGCTGCTTTTTGTCATTTCAGCACCACGGACAGCAATTACTCAAGACGTCAAAGTTTTGCCAAATGCAGGCAGCTACAACATCCGAGTTTGTAATATGAGAAATACAATGTAAGAAACAGTGTGTATTTGTTTAAAAAAAAACCCACTGGTCATCGAATCTGGCACAGAGAACCAAAAGTCTTGAACATTTGGTTTTGCACCTCGACAACAAAAAACTAGCGAACAAGAGAGGATCTCTGGACCATAACAACTACTTGAACAGTACTTGGAACAGAACTTGTACTGCAACTGTCATGCATAACATATCAATAACTCATTAAATACATGTTACTGCAACTCACCTTTTCTTTATTGGGTAAAGTCTGAGTCCTGCTGTAAGTGTCTCCTCCATTGATACTGATCAGTTCTCCATCTATTGGTGGAAACTGTGCAGGGAAAACCACGTCACTCTTCAGAGTGTCTGAACTGAAGCAGACGTCATACTGTTGAGTGGCTTTAGAGTAAGACCAGCTCCCGTCAGGGTTGGTGGTGATCATGGGGGCGCTGTATCTGTTGAAACTGCTATTCCCCCTATGACACCTGACGGCTATTAAACTGATGAGGCTCAACAGAAAGATGGCTGACACGGCCATGATGGCGATCAGCAGATAAAGGTTTAAAGCAGAGAAGGTCTCATCTTTCACGGGCGCATGTCTGATATGGGTCTGGATGTCAGCTGAGCTTTCGACCACCACCACCTCTAAAGACAGAGTAGATGTCAGAGAAGGTTCTCCATGATCAGAGACCA
This sequence comes from Paraplagusia blochii, assembly GCA_016785265.1. Taxonomy (NCBI): domain Eukaryota; kingdom Metazoa; phylum Chordata; class Actinopteri; order Pleuronectiformes; family Cynoglossidae; genus Paraplagusia; species Paraplagusia blochii. The sequence goes on from JAFBJS010001209.1 coordinate 31,738, forward strand.
GCACCACTAAGGGATGGGTTTTCAAGTCATTGTCACTCATTCTCCTCTTAGTCTTAATTTCTCCAGTGCTGGTTCCGATCCGGAACAGATTGTTCCCTTTGGTCTCAGAGAGGTGATATGAGAGCAGAGCGTTGTATCCAGAGTCTGCGTCCACAGCCCTGATCTTTGCAACAATGTGTCCTGCTTCCACACTGTAAGGGACGGTCTCACTGTAAACACTGCCGTGTCCAGTATATGGCGCTAGAACAACAGGACTGTTGTCGTTCTCATCCAGAACAAACAGATTCACAGTCACGTTACTGCTCAGTGGAGGAGATCCAGAGTCTGTGGCCTGGACCTTGAACTTGAATGTTTTTAACTCCTCAAAGTTCAAAGCCTGGAGACTTGTGATGTCTCCTGTCTCAGAATTTATTGCTACAACAGTTGAAGGTGGAAGAACTTTTGGAGAAGCGTCTAATAAGGTGTAAACCAGTTTTGCATTATGGTCTAAATCAGGATCAAATGCACGTATGGTATGAACGACTGTTCCTGCTGGAGAGTTTTCTTTTACGTACACGTTAATATCAGTTTCCGTGAAACGAGGCGCGTTGTCGTTGACGTCAGAGACATGAACTGTAATGACCCTGTGGCTGGACAGAGATGGACTTCCTTCATCTGTGGCTGTGACTGTGACATTATAAAGAGAAGTGTTTTCTCTGTCCAGTGGTCCGTCGACTACCAATGAATAATCGTGTTTATAATTCGACTTCAGTTTGAAGGGAATCGCACCCTCAACCTTACATTTAACTGCCCCGTTAGCTCCTGCGTCCTTGTCACTCACTGTTAAAAAAGCAACCACGGTCCCCGACGCTGCGTCCTCTCTTACAGGCGTCACCAGTGACGTCACTGATATTTCTGGAGCGTTATCGTTCACGTCAATAATCTCTATCAATAATTTGGCGTGTGCACTTCGAGGCGGGTTCCCCTGGTCCATTGCTTGGACTCTGACCTCATAAGCAGGAGTCTCTTCATGATCTAACGTCCCCTTCACTGTAATCTCCCCAGTATCGGGATCCAAATGGAACAAACTGGACGGATCGATATTTCCGCGTTGAATCAGCGAATACTGGATTTTACTGTTCAGACCTTCGTCTAAATCTGTTGCATTCAATTTAATCACAAACGAACCCGGAGTTGCGTTTTCTCTGACACTTACTTTGTAAAGCGATTTGCTAAACGTGGGTATATTATCATTAACATCGATGACATTAACGATTAATCGCAACGATCCTGATTTTGGAGGCCTACCTCCATCCACAGCTGTCAACATTAGAAGGACAACTGAGTTTTTCTCTCTGTCCAACGCCTTTTGCAGCACCAACTCTGCAGACACACCGTGGTCTCCATCGCTCTGCACGTCTAGAGAGAAATGTTCGTTCTCACTCAGTTTGTAGGTCTTCACTGAGTTGCTGCCCATGTCTGGATCTACAGCTAAGGGCAGGAGATAACGCTCGCCCACCACGGAGGACTCAAATATGTCAATCGTATGTGTATCATCTTTGAAAGTCGGGGAATTGTCATTTATATCTACAACGTTGATCTCCACACGATGTGCGGTCATGGGGTTGTTCAGCACAGCCTGGATTTTTAGTGAACATCGCTCCACGTTCGGACAAATCTCCTCTCTGTCTATCCGCTCCTCCACAAAGATGTCCCCGGTTCTCAGATTCACGTTAAAATATGTCTTACTGTAACTGGACACAATGTGCAGATCTCTGGTCTCCAGTTCCCTGATGTTCACGTTTAGATCCTTTGCAATGTTCCCCACTACGGTGCCTTTGTTCACCTCCTCGGAAATCGAGTAGGACAACTGCGAGGCGGACCTTCCGCAGAGACAAAGGAGAGGAAGCACGAAATAAATCCACGCCTGTTCATTCCTCCGTCGGATGGACATCGTTGACGAAAAAGTAAAAGACGTAAATCCGCAAAATCATTTAGATCCAGTTCAGATATTTTCGCCCCAACTGCTGAAATCGCTGCGTTGTCGCTTCATTCACTGCTCGATCAGTGTGACTACGAAAGGAGTGATGACGATTTCTTTATTCCCAGGAAGAGGAGGGGTTTCACACAGAACTGTCGCAAATAGATTCATGGTCTGCTGCGACCTCTTGTGGTGAATTATAGGTATGGAATATTTTTGCGGCGCGTATAGATTAATTGCAATATTAACTTAACAAACACTAAATGTATGATGTTGAGGCCAGAATCGTAGGAAACGAATATATTGTTCGACTTATCCTGAGATGAAATGCGACAAAATTCGTTATAATATGTAATATGAAAATGGGGTTTATAGAAAGACACAGGAGAAGTTATAAAAGAAATGTCAACAAGACCATGTTCAGTCAAGAAAGACTGGTAAGGATGAACAACAGCAGTGCAAGAAAAATATTTTTCAACCAAAACCTTATAAACACCACCAAAGCTGTCCAACAACAAGAGATAAAAAAGTGTTTTCAAGGCATTGAGATAAAAACAACTATTCAACCATGACCAATTGCCAAAATTGAAAAGAAAAAAAAACAACAAGAAAACAGAAAATTGTTAAAAAGGTCAAAGTTATCGTGCCCTACCTTATCTTTGGTAGGTAAAGTCTGAGTCCTGGTAAACGTGTCTGATCCATTGATACTGATCAGTTCTCCATCTATTGGTGGAAACTGTGCAGGGAAAACCACTACGTCACTCTTCAGAGTGTCTGAACTGAAGCAGACGTCATACTGTTGAGTGGTGGTGATCATGGGGGCGCTGTATCCGTGAAAGTTGCTCCCTGTCTTGTGACACTTGACAGCTATCAAACTGATGAGGCTCAGAAGAAAGATGGCTGACACTGAGACGATGGCTATGAGCAGATACAGATTCAAAGAAGTGAAGTTCTCCTCCTTTATGGTCACATGTCTGAACTGAGTCTGGATGTCAGCTGAGCTTTCAACCACCACCACCTCTATGGACACAGTAGCTGTCAGAGAAGGTTCTCCATGGTCAGATATCAGCACCACCAAAGGATGAGTTTTCAGGTCATTGTCACTCATTCTCCTCTTAGTCTTGATTTCTCCAGTGCTGGTTCCGATCCGGAACAGATTGTTCCCTTTGGTCTCAGAGATATGATAGGAAAGTAGAGCGTTGTATCCAGAGTCTGCGTCCACAGCCCTGATCTTTGCCACAATGTGTCCTGCTTCAACATTATAAGGGACGGTCTCACTGTTCACAGAACCGTGGTCAGAATAAGGAGCCAGAACCACCGGACTGTTGTCGTTCTCATCCAGAATAAAGACATTCACAGTCACGTTACTGCTCAGTGGAGGAGATCCAGAGTCTGTGGCCTGGACCTTGAACTGAAACATTTTCATCTCCTCATAGTTGAAAGACTGCAGACTGACTAAAAGCCCTGACCTTTGCTACAATGTGTCCTGCTTCAACGTTATAAGGGACGGTCTCACTGTTAATCGAGCTTTGTCCAGAATACGGTGCAAGGACAACGGGGCTGTTGTCATTCTCATCCAGAATGAAAACATTTACTGTGACGTTGCTGGACATGGAGGGAACTCCAGAGTCTGTGGCCTGGACTTTGAACTGGAATGTTTTCAACTCCTCAAAGTTGAAACTCTGCATAGTCATAATGTCCCCTGTTTCTGAGTTCACGTTTACAAAAGTTGGAATAAGTAATTTTGCAGGTGTTGTATCTAACACCGAGTAAGACAACTTTGCATTATTTTCTAAATCAGGGTCGAAGGCTTTTATAGTATATATAGCGGACCCTGCTGGAGAGTTTTCTTTAACGTAGACATTAATCACAGGCTCAGTGAAACGAGGTGCGTTGTCATTGACATCAGAGACATGGACAGTAATGATTCTGTGGCTGGACAGAGATGGACTTCCTTCATCTGCAGCTGTGACTGTGACATTATACACAGACGTTCTTTCTCTGTCCAGTGGTCCATCTACCACCAGGGAATAATCATGTTTATAGTTGGACTTGAGTTTGAAGGGAATCGCACCCTCAACCTTACATTTAACTGCACCGTTAGCTCCTCCGTCTTTATCACTGACTGTGATGAACGCGACCACGGTCCCTGATTCTGCGTCTTCTCTCACGGGTGTCATCAGTGACGTCACTGCTATTTCCGGGGCATTGTCATTTACATCGATTATTTCTATCAGCACCTTAGCCAGTGCACTGCGGGGCGGATTGCCCTGGTCCGTTGCCTGGACTCTGACTTCGTATGCGGGGGTTTCTTCAAAATCTAACGTCCCTTTCACTGTAATTTCCCCAGTTTCTGGATTTATATCGAACACATTGACAGAATTGACATTTCCTTGTTTGAGAATGGAATAAACTATTTTGCAATTCGTGCCTTCGTCTAAATCCGTCGCGTTGACTGTGATTAAAGCTTTTCCATTCTGAGAATTTTCCCTCACGCGCACTTTATACAGAGTTTTGCTGAAAGACGGCGTGTTGTCGTTGGCGTCTATGACATTGACTATCACCTTCAGGGTTCCAGATCTCGGTGGTTTACCTCCATCCAGGGCCGTCAGTGTCAGCTCAACTACCGACTGTTTTTCTCGATCTAGCGCCTTCTGCAACACCAACTCAGCAGACGCGCCGTGATCCAACCCGCCCTGCACCTCCAGAGAGAAATGCTCGTTCTGACTGAGTCTGTAGCTCTTCACCGAGTTACTACCGATGTCTGCATCTACAGCCAAGGGAAGAAAATATCGTTCTCCCGCTGCTGTCGATTCTGAGATGTTTAAGAAGTAACCCTGCTCAGGGAATCGTGGAGAATTGTCATTTACATCTAATACACTGACCTCGATGCGATAAGCAGTGAGTGGATGACTCAACACAGCCTGTATTCTGAGAGAGCAGCTCGTCGTCTTTGGACAAAGCTCTTCTCTGTCTATCCTGTCGTTCACAAAGAGGTTGCCGGTTCGCAAATTGACGTCGAAATAATTCTTACTGTAACTCGAAACAATTCGTAGGTCCCGTGTTCCCAGATCCTGAACATTCAGGTTTAAATCCTTGGCGATGTTTCCCACCACGGTCCCTTTGTTCTCCTCCTCCGCTATGGAATAGGACAACTGGGAGGCGGAGCGGCCACAGAGACAAAGACCTACAAATATATGGATCCAAGCATATTCCTGCAGGTTTCCCATCGTCGAATTCCAAACACCGAATTCCCGTTTCCGTTTACATCCAGAGTCCAGTCATGACATGTGAAAAACTAGCGTTTGCAGCGACCGAACACGTCACGACAAAATGACTTTCTCACCACCGCCGGGGAGGGTTTTGCTCTCAAGCACAGGGAGGAGCGCTGCATATGATAAAGTACAATAGATCGCTGGTCTACAACGACATCTTGTGGTGGAAATTGACAGTACAAGTGTCACAAATTAATTCTGACGTGGAAAAAGTGATTTGTTGTAGTGTTATACTGTGTTTCTTTGTTAAAACCACTATAAACTAGACTTCTGTTGTTTACGTTCGCCCATGACTTGGCGCTCTCCGTGGTGCTGAATGAGAGAGACCTCTGTAAGTAACATATTATAAAATATTTTAGGAAGTATGTACGTCTAACCACAATCATACTAAATATTTAACATATTTTATAGAGTTAAAGATGCTGAGATTCTCTTTAGGAGAGACAAGGATGGACAGGATTAGGAATGATGTCATTAGAGGGAACAGGAAGGTTTGGAGAAAAAGCTAGAGAAGACAGATTGAGACAAATTGAGAGGAGGGACAGTGATTATATTGGTAGATGAATTATCCTAGATGGAGCTACCAGGTAGGAGACAAAGAAGAGATTGATGGATGCAGTGAGAGAGGACATTGGAAAGGTAGTTGGAGTCAGAGTACAAAATATAGGGAGATGGAAAACTTTGATTCGCTGTGTCAAATTCTAAATAAGGGACAAGCCAAAAGGAGAAGACGATACAAAGTCACCGATAGAAGAACAGCTGTCCTACAGCACCATGGAGAGCGCCACAACCCAGTGTACTGGCAGGAAACCTAGTATGCTTAACAATGTATATACAGAGAATGTCCCCTTCAAAAATGAAGGATTCAAGGATTCATGAAGGATTCACTATATATGCTTTAACACGAGTCAATCTGGAACTACATGAAACTTTCCTTTTCAATTTTCTTAAAGGCCCCTTACCTTTTCTTTATTGGGTAAAGTCTGAGTCCTGCTGTAAGTGTCTCCTCCATTGATACTGATCAGTTCTCCATCTATTGGTGGAAACTGTGCAGGGAAAACCACTACGTCACTCTTCAGAGTGTCTGAACTGAAGCAAACGTCATACTGTTGAGTGGCTTTAGAGTAAGACCAGCTCCCATCAGGGTTGGTGGTGATCATGGGGGCGCTGTACCCACTGAATCTGCCATCTGTCCTGTGGCATTTGACAGCTATTAAACAGATGAGGCTCAGAAGAAAGATGGCTGACACTGAGACGATGGCGATAAGGAGATACAGATTCAAAGAAGTGAAGTTCTCCTCCTTGACTGGAATGTGCCTGAACTGAGTCTGGATGTCAGCTGAGCTTTCAACCACCACCACCTCTATGGACACAGTAGCTGTCAGAGAAGGTTCTCCATGGTCAGAAACCAGAACCACCAGAGGATGAGTTTTCAGGTCATTGTCACTCATCCTCCTCTTAGTCTTGATTTCTCCAGTGCTGGTTCCGATCCGAAACAGATTGTTCCCTTTAGTCTCAGTGAGATGATATGAGAGCAGAGCGTTGTATCCAGAGTCTGCGTCCACAGCCCTGATCTTTGCTACAATGTGTCCTGCTTCAACGTTATACGGGACGGTCTCACTGTTAACGGAACCGTGATCAGAATACGGGGCCAGAACCGTGGGGGTGTTGTCGTTCGCATCCAGAATGAAAACATTCACTGTGACGTTGCTGCTGAGTGGAGGAACACCAGAGTCTGTGGCCCGGACTTTAAACTGAAACATCTTCAACTCTTCATAATTGAAAGATTGTAATGTGATGATCTCCCCGGTCTGAGAGTTGACATTTATCATCGAAGCTACGTTTGTCAGTTTGGTTGGAGCATTAATCAGGTGAAAAGTCGATCTGGCGTTTTCATTAAGATCTCGATCTATCGTTGTCAGTACGTACACGGTTGTCCCAACTGGATTGTTCTCCTTCACATAAACATTAATGTGCGGATGCGTGAACGAGGGGGGGTTATCATTGACATCAGATATATCGATAGTGATGACGCTGGTGGTCGACAGAGGTGGGCTTCCTTCATCGGTCGCTGTAATCGATACATTATATCGAGAAACCTTCTCCCGGTCCAGTGGACCATCTACTATCAAAGAATAATAGTTTTTAAAATTAGATTTTATTTTGAAAGGCAGCGAGCCCGTTAGGTTACAGTGCGTCTGCCCGTTTTTACCTCCGTCCTTGTCTATCAGGGTAACCATGGCAACAACTGTGCCCATTTCAGCGTCTTCTTTGACCGGAGACATAAGGGACGACACGGAAATTTCCGGCGCGTTGTCATTGACGTCTACGACTTCCACCAACACCTTGCAGTGTGCGCTTCTGGGAGGGTTGCCTTTATCTCTGGCCTGGACTCGAATCTCAAACGCTTGATTCTCCTCATAATCGATATTACCCTTCACTGTAATCTCTCCAGTATTTTCATTTAAATTAAATACGGCATCTGGGTTTGAACGCCCCCTGTCGCTGAAAGAGTACAACAGCTGACCATTCACGCCATCATCTAAATCGGTAGCCGTCAGAGTCAATAATTGTGTACCAATATTTGCGTTTTCAACCACCTGAACTTTAACTAAAGACTTACTAAACACGGGAGAATTATCGTTCACATCCAGCACATTAATTTTTATGAGTGAAGTTCCTGTTCTGGGAGGTTTTCCACCGTCTATAGCGGTCAACGTGAGTTCTATCACCTCCTGTTTTTCTCTATCTAGTGTTTTTTGTAGCACTAACTCAGCAGATACACTCTGTTCACCGATACTCTGTATATCCAAAGAAAAATACTCAGTCGGGTGTAATTTGTAGGTTTTAACCCCATTTAACGCTGCGTCTAAATCATAAGCCAAAGGCAGAGGATGTCTCTCTCCGACAAATGAAGATTCAGACACATCTATTACAGTTGTCTCCTCAAGAAAATAGGGCGCATTGTCATTAATGTCATTAATCACAACTTCAACTCGATGCAGACTGCGGGGGTTACTCAATATGGCCTCGAGATTTAACGAGCACTTTACCGTATTTGGACAAAGCTCTTCCCTGTCTATCCTCTCGTTCACAACCAGCGCTCCACTTTCACGGTTAATCTCAAAATAGTCCTTGTTATATCCGGAGGTAATCTGAAGTCCCGCGGATTCCAATCGCTGAAGATTGAGGTTTAAATCCTTGGCGAGATTCCCCACCGACGTTCCTTTGTCCACCTCCTCCGAGATCGTGTAGGAAATCTGAGCCACGGACCAGTCGCTGAGACAAAGGAGAATGAGAAGCAGCGCCCCGGTGTAATCCCATTGTTCCACAGCGGCCATCGCTGATCAAAAAGCAAGACAAACCACGTCCGCTACATAGAGATATAAAACGATTCCAATAGAATATATTCATCGATCCATAACGACACGAACAGCTCTGTTCTCAACCGCACTCTGCTGTGGACTCACTTCGCAAAACACACCCAGATGATGACGCTCTCATTTTTTTGTCTTTGCAAAAGGGAGGGGGTTGCGATGTAATTGTTAAACGGTCTCTGGCGACATCTAGTGACAAAAAATGTGAAGAACACATACAGCGTTTTGAAAATTATTAGACACGGTTTAGTAGCAATAAACAAGAATTACAAACACTATGACCTCGGTGTGAGTTTAAAAACCTAAAGCCTAAAGAAAGAATATGCACATTGCTTTTAAAGTATGTGGAAAATCAAAATATTTACACAAAACCAGCTCAATCAGCACCATGGACAGCACAAGTATCATGAATCCATCCATTTTCAACCGCTTATTCGACTCCAAGACTGTCACGCATATCAAATTGTACGGCACCGTACCTTCCTGCACGTGGTGAACCCTCAGGAAGCCAACCACACCTACCAGGATTCGAACCTAGCCAGTAGGAGATCCCTGGATTTTCACACTATGTCAGCGACATTGATATCCGGGCCAACGCGTAGGGCCGACCATAGATCCAACACTAGGAAAGACAGATGCAGCACCATGGACAGCGACAATGTGCTGCTTCAACAAACCACTATTTGGGTTGGCATAAAAAACATCTTGGTCCACAGAAGTCCTTCATCCAACGTCATTATGGAAAATATTGTGCACCACAACGATATTGAACATGTACTAACACCACAAACAACCATCACATGGAGTTCACTATGACCATGAAAGTATTACTTCTCATTTCACAAATAAAGAAAAGGTTTTAGTTGTATTGAAAGTTCCTTCATAAAATTGTGTCATAACTCACCTTTTCTTTATTGGGTAAAGTCTGAGTTCGGCCAAACGTATCTCCTCCATTGATACTGATCAGTTCTCCATCTATTGGTGGAAACTGTGCAGGGAAAACCACTACGTCACTCTTCAAAGTGTCTGAACTGAAGCAGACGTCATACTGTTGAGTGGCTTTAGAGTAAGACCAGCTCCCGTCAGGGTTGGTGGTGATCATGGGGGCACCATAACCGTTAAATGTTCCACTGGTTCTGTGACATTTGACAGCTATCAAACAGATGAGGCTCAGCAGAAAGATGGCTGACACTGAGACGATGGCTATAAGAAGGTAGAGATTCAAAGAAGTGAAGTTCTCCTCTTTGACTGGAACGTGTCTGAACTGAGTCTGGATGTCAGCTGAACTTTCAACCACCACCACCTCTATGGACACAGTAGCTGTCAGAGAAGGTTCTCCATGGTCAGAAACCAGAACCACCAGAGGATGAGGTTTCAGGTCATTGTCACTCATCCTCCTCCGTTCCTACTTTACTGTTTTCCTGGACGTACACGTTGATAACCGGCTCCTGGAAGGACGGAGGACTGTCGTTCACATCCGATATATAAACCGATATCACACCGATACTAGTGAGGGAAGGAATCCCTTGGTCTGTGGCGGAAATTGTAATGTTGTACTCCTGAACCGTTTCTCTGTCCAGACGCCCATCAACGACCAAAGAGAAATAATTTTTGTAATTTTTTTCTAACTTAAACGGAACTTTATTAATAATCTCACATTTCACTTCCCCATTTTCATCACTATCTTTGTCCAAAACTGAAACTAACGCCACAGCCGTGCCCATACTCGCGTCCTCTCTGACAGGGTTGAGTAGTGACGTCACGGTTATTTCCGGTGCATTGTCATTTACGTCATTTACTTCTACCAGCACTTTAACGTGCGCCGACATGGGGGGCTGGCCTTTGTCTCTGGCCTCTGCCCGGATCTCAAAATTTCTTCTTTCTTCGTAGTCAATTTTTCCTTTCACGGAAATGACGCCTGTATCGGCATCGATTTTGAAAACATCTAATATGTGATCCTGATCTTTACTGCGTAGAGAATAGACTATATCACAGTTTGAGCCTTCGTCCGCGTCCGTTGCATTTAGAGTGAAAATAGTAGTACCAGTCAGTATGTTTTCGGGTATTTTTATTTTGTATAAACTGCTACTAAACACCGGTGCGTTATCATTATTGTCCAGTACCTGTATCTCGATTTCTGATGTGCCAGAATTGGGTGGCGTCCCCCCGTCGAGCGCCGTCAACAGGAGTTTAATGTTCGGCCTCTTCTCTCTGTCCAGTGCTTTCTGCAGCACCAGCTCTGGAGATACGCTCTCCCCCCTTTTGTGAGTCGCGAGGGTGAAATATTCATTCTGACTCAGCCTGTACGCACTCACGCTATTTTTACCCACATCAGCATCGGTCGCTTCCGACAACGCGAATCGAAATCCGGGTTGCGTGTTTTCCGCAACCTCCAGGGTTTGTAATTTAGTGTTAAACGACGGCAGATGGTCGTTCACGTCTCTGATTTCCACCTCGATGCGGTAGAGCTTCAGCGGGTTGTTGATCACAGCCTCCACACTGACAATACATCTGGGTTCCTCAGGACAAAGCTCTTCTCGGTCTATCCTCTCACTCACGTAGAGAAACCCGGTCTTAAGATTCACCTCGAAATATTTCCTTTTCGATCCTTTTACCACCTGAAAAGAACGACTCTCCAAGTCGTTCACGTTCAGATTCAAGTCCTTGGCGATATTTCCGACATTTGTCCCGGGGGTTACCTCCTCAGAGACCGAGTAAGAAAGCTGCCCCGAGGCCGAGACTCGGTGATAATCCAGGAACAACAGCAAAGCGAAGGCAACAATACAATCGATGCTCGGTGGAGGCATAATTCCTATAAAACGAATCAATCAAACATCCACTAGTGTCCAGAAACATCCAACGTGGTTTGGTCAAAAATGTTAAAGGTTCGAATCTCTGCTGTGTTTAGTATCACATTTTCAATGAAGAATAATCCACGACGCTGCTTCAGATCGCTTCTCCCTTTGTGACGAAAAATCCACATGCACTTCTATTACATGTCTGGGTGGAGCCATGGTATTTCAGTGTTACGGTCTAGGGCGTCGCCTAGTGGTCATTTGACGCAAATGCACAATCAATTTTTTTCCAAGTAAAGGAAAACATACTGTTCCATGAAGCACGGTTCATTTACGATATATGGTTTTGTTGTATTTACATGTTTGATTGTATTTGGTTTTAGGCGGTTATCTGAACAATAATGTAACTAAACTAATAATAATATAAGTTAAGAATAGAGGCAAACAATCATAAAACATTTTTTCTACCTAGCTTTGTTTCAGCTAACTTAGAATGACAACTACAATTCAATCCTTGTCAAAAGCATCCAACAAATAAGCCATCAGTTATATTTACAGTAGCGTGTCTAAAGTGAATCCACTTAAAAGAGACAACATAGAGATTGAGCAGAATTCGTTAGTTATAAGAGAGAAGAAACTTTTCAGCACCTGAGACAGCGACTTTCCGACATTCCAAGCAATCCCAGACCAGCAAGGGCGAGAACAACAAAACAAAGTGAAAAGGAGTGGCTAGAGGAGAATAACTAATAATGTTCCATGTATTACATCAACCAGAAACTAATGGAGATCTTCAGTTGATGAAAAAAACATCTTCCAACTACAAGAAGAAGTCCGCTTGCTGACAACTAGATTTGTTGGTTATTATGATCTGGAGGAATCAGAAACTTGAACTACAATAAAACAAAGGGCGTTATTTAACTCACCTTTTCTTTATTGGGTAAAGTCTGAGTCCTGCTGTAAGTGTCTCCTCCATTGATACTGATCAGTTCTCCATCTATTGGTGGAAACTGTGCAGGGAAAACCACTACGTCACTCTTCAGAGTGTCTGAACTGAAGCAGACGTCATACTGTTGAGTGGCTTTAGAGTAAGACCAGCTCCCGTCAGGGTTGGTGGTAATCATGGGGGCGCTGTATCCGTGAAAGTTGCTCCCTGTCTTGTGACACTTGACAGCTATCAAGCTGATGAGGCTCAGAAGAAAGATGGCTGACACTGAGACGATGGCGATCAGGAGATACAGATTCAAAGAAGTGAAGTTCTCCTCTTTAACTGGCACGTGTCTGAACTGAGTCTGGATGTCAGCTGAGCTTTCAACCACCACCACCTCTATGGACACAGTAGCTGTCAGAGAAGGTTCTCCATGGTCAGATATCAGCACAATTATAGGATGAGTTTTCAAGTCATTGTCACTCATTCTCCGCTTAGTCTTGATTTCTCCTGTGCTGGTTCCGATCCGGAACAGATTGTTCCCTTTAGTCTCAGTGAGATGATATGAGAGCAGAGCGTTGTATCCAGAGTCTGCGTCCACAGCCCTGATCTTTGCCACAATGTGTCCTGCTTCAACATTATAAGGGACGGTCTCACTGTTCACAGAACCGTGGTCAGAATAAGGAGCCAGAACCACGGGACTGTTGTCGTTCTCATCCAGAATAAAGACATTCACAGTCACGTTACTGCTCAGTGGAGGAGATCCAGAGTCTGTGGCCTGGACCTTGAACTGAAACATTTTCATCTCCTCATAATTGAAAGACTGCAGACTGACTAAATCTCCAGTTTCTGAGTTAATATTTATCATAGTCGAGACCGGCACCAGGTTCTGGTCACTGACTAGTGAGTAACTGACTCGACCGTTTTCATTAGCATCAGTGTCAGTGGCTGAGACTGTTTTTAGAACAGAACCAACTGGACTGTTTTCTTTCACGTACATATTAATCACTTGTTCTGTGAACAACGGATTGTTGTCATTGACGTCAGACACAGAAACATGAACCACCGCCGTGGTCCACAGGGGGACGCTACCGTCATCTGTAGCTTTGACTGTAATGTTGTACTGGGAGATTTGCTCCCTGTCCAGAGGTCCACCGATGACTAGAGAATAATAATTTTTATAATTTGTCTCTAATTTAAAGGGAACCTCATTCACTATCTCACATTTCACTTCACCGTTTTTACCCCCGTCCGAGTCCAGAACAGAAACAAGGGCAATTGCAGTACCGATCTCAGCATCCTCCTTCACTGTACTGAGCAGTGACGTCACTGTGATGTCAGGGGCATTGTCATTAATGTCCCCCACCTCTATCAGCACTTTACACTGGGCTGACAACGGAGGATAGCCTTTGTCTGTTGCTCCGACGCGGATCTCAAAGGCAGGATGAAGTTCATAATCGATCTTTCCTTTAACTGATATCGTTCCTGTTTGAGAATCGATATCAAAAACATCCAATACATGGTCCTGATCTTTGGAGTTTAAAAAATACACAATGTCTTTGTTTGGACCTTCGTCTACGTCAGTTGCACTCACTGTCAGTACTGTGGTGCCAACGGGTGCATTTTCTGTGATACTTGCTTTGTACAGCGTTTTGCTAAAAACAGGGACGTTGTCGTTAATATCTTGAACATTGATTATTATTTCTGATGTCCCTGACTTTTGAGGTGTTCCTCCATCTACTGCAGTTAGTGTGAGTCTAATCACAGCCTGTTTTTCTCTGTCTAATGATTTCTGAAGAACCAACTCTGCTGAAACACTTTCTCCTTTGTGAACTGATAGGCTTAAATATTCATTAGTACTAATCTTGTATGTGTTTATACTGTTCTTCCCCACGTCAGGGTCAAACGCCGAAAGCACTGGGAAAGTAATTCCAGGCAACACACTCTCTGCTATATTGATTGTCTGAGATTTCGCACTAAAAGACGGTGCGTTATCGTTCACATCGTTCACATTCACCTCGATGCGGTAGAGCTGTCTCTTATACACATCTAGATGTGTATAAGAGACAGGCCCTGATCTTTGCCACAATGTGTCCTGCTTCAACGTTATAAGGGACGGTCTCACTGTTGACGGAACCGTGTTCGGAATAAGGTGCCAGAACCGTTGGACTGTTATCGTTCTCATCTAGAACATCTTTGGAGTTTAAAAAATACACAATGTCTTTGTTTGGACCTTCGTCTGCGTCAGTTGCACTCACTGTCAGTACTGTGGTGCCAACGGGTGCATTTTCTGTGATACTCGTTTTGTACAGCGTTTTACTAAAGACTGGACTGTTATCGTTGTTATCAAGGACATTAATTATTATTTCTGATGTCCCTGATTTTGGAGGTGTTCCTCCATCTACTGCAGTCAGTGTGAGTCTAATCACAGCCTGTTTTTCTCTGTCTAATGATTTCTGAAGAACCAACTCTGCTGAAACACTTTCTCCTTTGTGGATAGAAAGAGTAAAATATTCATTAGTACTCAGTTTGTATGTGTTTATACTGTTCTTCCCCACGTCAGGGTCGAACGCGGAGAGAACTGGAAATGTAGCTCCAGGCAACACACTCTCTGCTATATTGATGGTTTGCGTTTTCGCACTAAAAGACGGTGAGTTATCGTTCACATCGTTCACATTCACCTCGATGCGGTAGAGTCTGACTGGATTATTGATAACAGCTTCTACATTTATCGTGCATTTCACCGCTTTTCCACAGAGCTCCTCTCTGTCCACTCTTTCACTGACGTACAGAAAACCCGACTTCAGATTCACATCGAAATACTTCCTCTTCGAACCAGCAACAATCTGAAACATACGCGAATCCAACTCATTGATACTGATACCGAGATCCTTAGCCAGGTTTCCGACAGACGTCCCCGGTTTCACCTCCTCTGATACCGAGTAGGAGAGCTGCCCGGATACTGCTCCACAGAAATATTCCAAGAGGAAAATCCCGAGATAAATCCCAGTCAACGTCTCTCTCCCAGACAGCCGCATTATTCCAATGAAGAAGACAAAATCATGGATCCTTTGATGAAAACGTCATCCGTTAGTGAGACCAGAGTCGATCGACAGAACACGGTATGTGGCACCTTATCTTCTTCTCTTAGCGACTGAGCGGAACAAAGCGCTGACAAAATGGTGAATCTCAACAATGTGAGCGGACACTCCCCGCAGAAGCCGCCTGTCTCCAAGTCATGGTCTACAGCGACGCTTAGAGGCCATTATGAGAAACTACAGTACTTTGCGACAGACCGTCAAAGTAGAAAACAAAAAAGTACAATTGCTGTGGATTAAGGATGTAAAAGTACCTTTATATTATTGTACAAACACCCGATTAGTTCCCATTTCACATTTATCCCTTGGAAGAGTTTTCCTTGATGTTATAATCGATTGTATTTTAAAGTAAAACCAAAGCTAGACATATTTTTTGCAAACACAATTTAAAAACTAAAATCAACAATAACTGTTGGAGTAACAACAATATTTTCCCTTTTCGACCATGACATTTAGAAGTGTAAATTGCAGTGAAATAAATTGTCAATTAAATAGAATTCCAAAATCACACCTTTGAAAAGAACTGCAAATGCTATCTAGGAGGGAAGAAGGAGAATCGTTGTGTTTAATCCTCAATAAAGCATATATTTGACAAAGGACGTTTTCAAATATTTAGTCAACTGTATAAAAGTCACCATCTGTGCAAAAATCAGTCGTACGAATCATTCAGCACCAAGGACAGCGAAATACACAACTATCAAAAAATTCTAAATGCTGACCTTACCTTTTCTTTATTGGGTAAAGTCTGAGTCCTGCTGTAAGTGTCTCCTCCATTGATACTGATCAGTTCTCCATCTATTGGTGGAAACTGTGCAGGGAAAACCACTACGTCACTCTTCAGAGTGTCTGAACTGAAGCAGACGTCATACTGTTGAGTGGCTTTAGAGTAAGACCAGCTCCCGTCAGGGTTGGTGGTGATCATGGGGGCGCTGAATCCGTGAAAGTTGCTCCCTGTCTTGTGACATTTGACAGCTATCAAGCTGATGAGGCTCAGCAGAAAGATGGCTGACACTGAGACAATGGCGATCAGGAGATAAAGATTCAAAGAAGTGAAGTTCTCCTCTTTGACTGGAACGTGTCTGAACTGAGTCTGGATGTCAGCTGAGCTTTCAACCACCACCACCTCTATGGACACAGTAGCTGTCAGAGAAGGTTCTCCATGATCAGATATCAGCACAATTATAGGATGAGTTTTCAGGTCATTGTCACTCATTCTTCTCTTAGTCTTGATTTCTCCAGTGCTGGTTCCGATCCGGAACAGATTGTTCCCTTTGGTCTCAGAGATATGATAGGAAAGTAGAGCGTTGTATCCAGAGTCTGCGTCCACAGCCCTGATCTTTGCCACAATGTGTCCTGCTTCAACGTTATAAGGGACGGTCTCACTGTTCACTGAACCGTGGTCAGAATAAGGAGCCAGAACCACTGGACTGTTGTCGTTCTCATCCAGAATAAAGACATTCACAGTCACGTTACTGCTCAGTGGAGGAGATCCAGAGTCTGTGGCCTGGACCTTGAACTGAAACATTTTCATCTCCTCATAGTTGAAAGACTGCAGACTGACTAAATCTCCAGTCTCCGAGTTAATATTTATCATAGTCGACAATGGCACCAGGTTCTGGTCACTGACTAGTGAGTAACTGACTCGACCGTTTTCATTAGCGTCAGTGTCAGTGGCTGAGACTGTTTTTAGAACAGAACCAACTGGACTGTTTTCTTTCACGTACATATTAATCACTTGTTCTGTGAACAACGGATTGTTGTCATTGACGTCAGACACAGAAACATGAACAACCGCCGTGGTCCACAGGGGGACGCTACCGTCATCTGTAGCTTTGACTGTAATATTGTACTGGGAGATTTGTTCCCTGTCCAGAGGTCCACCGATGACTAGAGAATAATAATTTTTATAATTTGTCTCTAATTTAAAGGGAACCTCATTCACTATCTCACATTTCACTTCACCGTTTTTACCCCCGTCCGAGTCCAGAACAGAAACAAGGGCAATTGCAGTACCGATCTCAGCATCCTCCTTCACTGTACTGAGCAGTGACGTCACTGTGATGTCGGGGGCATTGTCGTTAATGTCCACCACCTCCACCAGCACTTTACATTGAGTCTTGGATGGAGGATAGCCTTTGTCAGTGGCCCCTACGCGGATCTCAAAGGCAGGATGAAGTTCATAATCGATCTTTCCTTTAACTGATATCGTTCCTGTTTGAGAATCGATATCAAAAACATCCAACACATGGTCCTGATCTTTGGAGTTTAGAAAATACACAATGTCTTTGTTTGGACCTTCGTCTGCGTCAGTTGCACTCACTGTCAGTACTGTGGTGCCAACGGGTGCATTTTCTGTGATACTTGATTTGTACAGCGTTTTGCTGAACACAGGTATGTTATCGTTAATATCAAGAACATTAATCAATATTTCTGATGTCCCTGACTTTGGAGGTGTTCCTCCATCTACTGCAGTCAGTGTGAGTCTAATCACAGCCTGTTTTTCTCTGTCTAATGATTTCTGAAGAACTAATTCTGCTGAAACACTTTCTCCTTTGTGAACAGTTAGGGTAAAATATTCATTAGTACTAATCTTGTATGTGTTTATACTATTTTTCCCCACGTCTGGGTCAAACGCCGAAAGCACTGGGAACGTATTTCCTTGTAACATATTTTCAGGGATGTCTATTGTTTGCGATTTCGCTTTAAAAGATGGCGAATTGTCGTTGACATCAAGGATATTTACCTCGATGCGGTAGAGTTTAAGTGGATTATTAATAACAGCTTCGACATTTATCGTGCATTTCCCAGCCTTGGCACAGAGCTCCTCTCTGTCTATCCGTTCACTCACGTACAGAAAACCCGATTTGAGATTCACGTCGAAATACCTTTTCTTTGCACCAGCAACAATCTGAAACATACGCGTCTCCAAATCCTGTACAACAATACCGAGATCCTTGGCGAGATTTCCAACAGACGTCCCCGGTTTTACCTCCTCCGACACGGAGTAAGAGAGCTGCCCCTGCACCGCTCCCCGGTGATATTCCACGACGAAAAACACCAGATATATTCCAACAGAGGTCTTTCTTCCGAGAGGCTGCATAGTTCCAGACCAGGAGATAAAACCATAGGTCCTTATTGTACTGTAGCTGATGGAGAATGAGATGTTCCGTCGAGCACTACACGCAGCACCGGTCTATGTTCTCCACCCTGGTTCTAACAAAGCGGACAAAGCGAAGATCTATAATCTGGGAGGGAACTACGCACGGAGGCAACCAGCAAATAGATTCACGGTCTACAGTGACCCCGTGTGGTCATATGTAGTCATTACAAATGTTTGATATGGGCTTTTTGTATATGCCACATTAAGTGAAAAACCAGTAGACTAAATTGACTCAACTAAACTAAGTCTAAACCAGTAGACTTAGATACAGATTTCAGCACCATGGACAGAGTATACGATAAGGAAATGTTATGTAAATGCAATTTTTACCAATGAAATACAATAGTCCAAGTCCAGCAAGGTCTACACAAACATGATTTACCTGGAGGTTGAGGCACAAAGCAATGAATAAATCGTGAAATGTATTAGAGCAGCTATTAATACAAACAGCTACTGATCCAATTTAATCTGATCGGAAAACTGCACGATATGACGTAGAAGCAACTTAAGGGGTTAAAGGTAGGTGATTAAATGTTATTTTTTCAAGGTCGTCTTACCTTTTCTTTATTGGGTAAAGTCTGAGTTCGGCCAAACGTATCTCCTCCATTGATACTGATCAGTTCTCCATCTATTGGTGGAAACTGCGCAGGGAAAACCACTACGTCACTCTTCAGAGTGTCTGAACTGAAGCAGACGTCATACTGTTGAGTGGCTTTAGAGTAAGACCAGCTCCCGTCAGGGTTGGTGGTGATCATGGGGGCACCATAACCGTTAAATGTTCCACTCGTCCTGTGACACTTGACAGCTATTAAACAGATGAGGCTCAGAAGAAAGATGGCTGACACTGAGACGATGGCTATGAGCAGATACAGATTCAAAGAAGTGAAGTTTTCCTCTTTGACTGGAATGTGTCTGAACTGAGTCTGGATGTCAGCTGAACTTTCAACCACCACCACCTCTATGGACACAGTAGCTGTCAGAGAAGGTTCTCCATGGTCAGATATCAGCACCACCAGAGGATGAGTTTTCAGATCATTGTCACTCATTCTCCTCTTAGTCTTGATTTCTCCAGTGCTGGTTCCGATCCGGAACAGATTGTTCCCTTTGGTCTCAGTGAGATGATAGGAGAGCAGAGCATTGTATCCAGAGTCTGCGTCAGCAGAGCGTTGTATCCAGAGTCTGCGTCCACAGCCCTGATCTTTGCTACAATGTGTCCTGCTTCAACGTTATAAGGGACGGTCTCACTGTTAACGGAGCCGTGTTCGGAATAAGGTGCCAGAACCGTGGGACTGTTGTCGTTCGTGTCTAGAATGAAAACGTTCACCGTCACGTTACTGCTCAGTGGAGGAACACCAGAGTCTGTGGCCTGGACTTTGAAGGTGAAGGTTTTCATCTCCTCAAAGTTAAAGGTCTGTAAACTGATGATCTCTCCTGTCTCTGAGTTGATGTTCACCGCTGTAGACACCGACACTGATTCACTGCTGTCTCGTAATAACGAAAACCTGACTTGACCGTTTTGATCGACGTCAGCATCAGATGCTGAAACGGTTTTGAGAACCGCTCCTACTGGACTGTTCTCTCTCACATAGACATTAACCATGTTCTCTGTGAACATCGGTCTGTTGTCGTTCACGTCCGACACATGGACAGCGACAAAACTGGTGCTGGACAGAGGAGGACTCCCCTGGTCAGTGGCGGTGATGCTGATGTTGTACTGAGACACAGTCTCTCTGTCCAGAGGACCGTCCACCACCAGTGAATAATAATTCTTATAATTCGACTCCAACTTAAAGGGGATGTTGGTGGAAATCCTACAGTCCACCATCCCGTTTTTACCACCATCTTTATCCAACACTGAAACCAGGGAAATAGCTGTGCCAACGGACGCGTCCTCTCTGACTGTGCTCAACAGTGACGTCACAGAAATTTCAGGGGCGTTGTCATTGACGTCTAAAACCTCTATCAATAACTTCGCGTGTGAGGTTAAAGGAGAGGAGGCTCTGTCAGTGGCCTGTACTCGAATCTCAAACGCTGTGTTTTCTTCAAAATCGATATTTTTTCTAGTGGTTAGAACTCCAGTGTTTTCATCCATGACAAAGAAGTCGGCTCGTTTGTCATGATCCATTTCTATCAATGAAAACGCAATCTGACCATTGAGACCAGAATCCACATCTGTCGCGTTTAACCGTATTATCGAGGTTCCTATTCTCACATTCTCATGAACACTTGCTTTATACAGTGTCTGACTAAATACCGGTGGGTTATCATTAATGTCCAGCACATTCACTGTAATGGGGACGCTGGCTGATTTAGCTGGAGTTCCTCCATCTATG